>CM077263.1:20517779-20635279 GCA_039654775.1 Spinibarbus caldwelli
GATCGCAGGTTCCTCCGCTCACAGATCGAGAGCCTCACCATCTGCTCATGTCTGTCGAGGGATTTCAGATGAAATGACTGGAAAAAGTTAATTGGAATGTGTTCAAGTGAGAGCATAAACTGTAACTGAATGGACTCTCAATGTTCAAACATTTATTTGTTTTGTTATTGTTATTTTATTATTGTTGTTATTCATTTATGTGAATGAGTTTTACACAATTATGTATTAGGTATTCAATATTTTTATATTATTATTATTATTATTATTAAGGATATTTCACCCACAAGTGAAAATGTACTCACCCTCATGTCATTTCAAACCTGTATGACTTCCTGGGGACCATATAATGTATTTATCTTTTGTTGCTTAAGTTGTGGGTCACATTTACCACTGTTTAGCAAATTTTCTCGGGCAAAATCCTGTTATTCCAGTAGCAGCTGTAGCTGTTCTTTATGGAAATATTTAAATATATTATCCACTTGAAAACATAGAACTCTATATAAACTGAATCAATCATCATAAACTTGTAAATGTCGTCTCAGAATTATTCAACGAATATATTTTTTGACTATTTTTCTAGACTATTCTAAGTCACAAAGTGAGATGGTTATATCTCAGTTTATATCTCAAAGAACAACCAGTAAAAAATAATAATACAAACAAGCCAAAAGAAAATCTTAAACACAAATCGAAATGTTCAGACTAAAATCAAACAATCGCTTCAAAACCATTTCACCTGTAGTCAAAATCAAACAAAGCATTCAAAACGTACACATATTAGTAAATAATATAAGCACTACAGATCATTCATTAAGCACTACATTAAAAAAATGCAGAACACAGTGTCCAGTGCACCTAGTTACAAAAAAATGTTTAATGTACATAGTAAATAATATTGTTGTGAAAATAAACATTTTTATACAAATTACTACTGTCTTTCCAGGATATGATGTCATTTCTGTCACAATAAACATTTTGGGCCTTAATGAAGTTAACACTTATTCACTCAGGAGACAACCATGTTAGTGAAGAACATGGATGAAATATGAGACACGTGAGGTGTGAACAGAAAAATAAAAAAAAAAATCACTGTAAATATCATTTTTGAACTAATTTTTTTTCATATTGTTGTTGAAAAAACTTGAGATGTTGTGTACATGATGTACCGTTCATACGTGTCTCTCTTTTATAAGTTGTGGCTGGAATGCTGTATTGACCAATCAGCATCCAGGACCGCATCCATTTTTATTCTGTATAAAGATATCATACTTGTGATTTTTTCCTCTAGTGGATGTTTTCTCTCTGGAGCTCTATATATAGCTGATGTCTTCACCAGTAGAATGAGCCCCAGATGAAGGTTCTTGCGAGCGTGTCTTTGGGCAGCAGGAAGTGACAGTGTGGCGCTGTTTTCATTGTCTTCCTGCTGTTTGCCGTTCAAGTGCAGTGACAAATTAGCAGTGCAAAGCCATTATAGGGCTCCGTTGTGGCTGTTTATCTTTCTGTGGGACTCTATCTTTGTCATTCACACACTTTTTTCTCTGCTTGTCTATCCTTCTAGTTTGTCTCGTTCTCTTTTTTTTTTTTTTTTTTTTTTTTTTACCAACAAAGCAGCGATTGCTGATTGCCAGTAAGGCCTCCCATTGGAGTCATTTTTGATGGGATGACTTTCTGATACATAAACAAGCTGAAGAGTATCTCCACCTGCTGTCCTTTCAGGGCAGACAGCTGTGATCCTCGTATAGACGGCTGAAGGTAACAGAGGGTCTCACTGAAGGGGGCGCCATGCTTTGAACCTAATGGAGCCTGAAGCATCATAACCGACGTGATTGGAAATGAGGGCTGAGCGCAGCAGCTGCGGCGGTCTTCATGTGAGCTGAATGTGTGGCAGGTAGCAGTGGCATGATTTTGAGCCAGAGTTCACAGTGAATCTGCGCTTATGTAAGAATCCAAACGCTTGTTGAATAGAGAACACCTGCAGGCTTATTTGACCAGATGACCAGTCATGACCACTATATTCCCTATGTAGGGAATGGTAATCTAATCAGATTGATATGGGAACATGTTTTCAGCCAGGAGCATTTCTCAGAACTGCCTTCCAAGTTTCATTTTCTACAATTATAACAGTTACATATAGAATATGGCAGAAATCAATCGGCAGTCTTTACATGAGAAGTGGTGGAACTGGAACTTTCCAGGATTTTCCGGCTGTAAGGTCATTTGCGTATCTCAGAGAACATGGTCGCCATAGACTGATGAATTTTGAGCACCTATTAGACAAGGTTAATGGAGGTCGATTGGAATGGAACTCGGTGGGCCTGTTTGACTCACGGCCCCAAAGGTCTGTGAGAAATTTCAAAGAAATCGGCCACTGGGGGCAATATTGCAATTTTCAAGGGCATAAAAGATTGTATATTGCACATTTTTCACACATACGCACATATTCATACCGTACAATGGACATCCTCATTCCGAACAACTTTGCCTCTAGAACGACTGATGTCAATCAAACCATTTGTTAAATGATTGAGAAAATGTAAAAAAAAAACTACTTTTGCGAACTAGTCCTAGGTTTTTCGCTCAATCTGGAAAAAACACAGCTGCGAGTACAATTCTCTGGACTTTTCTAGGTCAATAATTATCAAAAAATGTTGAAATTTACCCTTTGGGAAGCTATAACAGGGTTGTTTAGATAAGGGGCCTTTCCAAATATACCCAGAAACCTATAAAGCCTAAACGGAAACTCAAAACTTCATGAAACCTGGTACGCACATGTGACAGGGGATTCTAAACAAGCATGCAATGTTTTAGGGAGATCCGGACCACAACTGGCGCTGTAACAGTCATAAAAGTTAAAAAACATCATATTTATGGTAAATTTCATGGATTTGCCAAAAAAATGCTTTTTAAATCACTTATTTAGGAGGTTACAGGCTTGCTAAATAATATCTAAATAATATATTGTTTATTTATTGATTGCATGTTGAACATTGCTCTAAAATGTTTAGCAAAAAATAAATAAAATAGGTAATCATTTAATATTTAAAAAAAAGTACAAAAGTTGTGGAAAAATAGATCAAAGGACAAATACAGAGGTTGAAGAGACAAACGTTTGATTTTGTTATTTGTGTTACAGTGGTTAATATGTGTGAAAGATTTTAATTACCAAAATGATTCAATGATACAGCCTAACTCGCATTCTGCTTAAAGATAATATTAATAATGTGTTAGAAATGTTTTTACCATACCTTCATTATTTATTTATTTCATATATTGTTTACTCTTGACAGAAACTTTTTAATCTTAAAATATCAAAATATACCATAAAATAATAATTACACGCACACATAAACACACACACACTGGTAATATTTTTTACAAAATTGATTTAGTGTAAAATGTGATGACTTTAGTTTGTTTAATTTAGTCTGTGTATTATGTGTTTGGCATACAGAGTTGCTGCCTGTGGAGGGTGTTTCAAATCACTAATTAAATCAGGTTTAATTTGAGTTAGAATGTTGTCTTAGAAAGTAGCCAGCTTAGGTAGACAATGAAACAGCTCACTAGATTTTGGAAAAGAGCCACAATAAAGCTCATTGCCCTTCATAGGCAGTAAATGATTGATGCTTGTATTCTTGGTGGTTGTATTGAGGCCTACAGACCAGTTGGCAGATCTGTTTAATAGAGAACTAACCAGACACTTGATTTTTCAGAAGAGAACATCCACATTATTATATTGATTGTTTCAGTATAGATCTGTAGAGGTCAAGTAAAGCCCTTGAAAATCAAATGTAACAGCATTTTTTTTTCTTCTTCTTTTTTTTCTTCAACCAAACCACCTCCATTACCATCACGTGGTCGTTCCCTGTTTTGTCTCAGGTCGTCGGATTGGTTTGCTGTTTTTGTCAGTCACAAAATCTCTCCCTGTCATTTGCAGCCATTGTATTGGATGTCACACACCAGCTTGGCTCTGGACTGCCACACCATCCTCTAAAGCACTTTTCATGCTGTGTGTTTCTGCCGCAGGGTGTGCGACTGGTGTCTTAAAATAACCAACACACCATTCTAAGTGGGTCAGGGCAGGAAGTGGGTGCCAAACGCCCACACATGCACCAATGGGCATACTGAGCTACATCCTGGTAATTTTCCCTTCAAGCTAATGTGAAGAGTGATACAGTGTCTGTTTAATACAGGTCAGCATATCACTGACATTCATTTTGATGGAACTAAACTGTGGACAGCTATGGATGCTGCTCTGTTTTTCATTGCCTTAGTAGCCATATTTTTGATGACTGACTGATGTTCAAAAATGTGTAGAGTTAATTCTATTTCACCCGCTCTCAAGTTATTTAATGCATGCACCGTGTGTGTATCAGGGTGAAACTCACAAAACATGTCTGAGTGCACTCCAAAATCAAAGAAAATAATAAAAAAAAAATTATATATATACATATTTATGCTCACATCAATGAGTGAGATGAACTCTAAAAGTGCTGTTCTTTTTATTTGGTAAAACATGTATGTGTTGAAACGGCTAATAATAAAATGTGACATTCTGTAGTTTTGTCTTATATTCATCTTTTAATCATATTTGCAAATGTCTTGACTCCACAGCCAACAGAGCAATTTTGTCTTTACTGTTCCAATACTTTTGGAGGGCACTGTATATACGTATATGGGTAACAACCCAAGTAATACATACATACAAAGAAAACAAAACAAAACAAATAAGTTCAGAAATTATGTGTAATGAAATGAAATAACACAGGGAAAAAGAATTGAACACGCTTACTGAAATTTATTTAATACTTAGTACAAAAGCCTTTGTTGGTAATGATAGCTTCAAGATGCCTCCCGTATGTAGAAACTAGTCGCATGCATTGCTCAAGTGTGATTTTGGCCCATTCTTCCACACAGACACAAACAGTCTTCAAATACTGAAGGTTCCGTGGGCCTCTTCTATGAACTCTTATCTTTAGTTCTTTCCATAGATTTTCTATTGGATTCAGGTCAGGTGATTGGCTGGGCCATTCTAGCAGCTTTATTTTCTTTCTCTGAAGCCAGTTGAGAGTTTCCTTGTGTGTTTGAGATTATTGTCTTGCTGAAATGTCCACCCATGTTTCATCTTCATCTTCATGGTAGGTGTTAGGACTGAACCAACTAATATTAATTTCCACTGACAAGGGGCAGGATTGTTTTTGAATTACTGATTGGCTTTCCATGCCTTTTTGCACCTCCCTTTTTTCATGTGTTCAGTACTTTTCCCTGTCTCATTCCATTTTATTACACAACTTAATTTCTGAACTTATTTGTTTTGTTTTCTTTGTATGTATGTATGTGTTTGTATGTGACCGACATCTGTTGAAAATTTCATGTCAACAGCACCTTTTTTTTTAGCCGCTGTATGTACACACACACACACACACACACAAACACACAGAGAAAGTGAAGCTTATTTTGCATATAATGCATCCAATAATTATGTGTATAGTTCAGAAGTCGTATGCTTACGAATGCTGAATTTACAGTAAAACAGTAATATTCTTAAAATACCTGTTTTCTATTTTAAGATATTTTAAAATGTAATTTGTTCATGTGATGCAAAGCTGAATTTTCAGCATCATTACTCCAATCTTCAGTGTCACACGATCCTTCAGAAATAATTCTAAAATGCTGATTTGATGCTCAAGAAACATTTCTTGATTTCATTTTCCATTATCATCATCAGTAATAAAGTTGTGCTGCATTTATTTGTAATTTTAATGCCTTTGCTGTCATATAATTTATTTGTTTGTTTGTTTTTTGGAGAGAAAATCTTACTGACTCCAACTTTGAATTGCAGTGATTCTCAATGGTGATTCTTACATTATTAATAATAATAATGTTATATTATTATTATTTTTTTTAATTAGAATTTTTCACATTACTATAAAGAGAGTTGTATTGTCTAAATGTGCTTAATTATCATACAAATAATACAAAACTGCTTTATATTTTTGTTTCATTTTATATTTGAAGGCAATTAATTCTTGTTTCTTTCTATTCATTTTGGGGTGAAATATGTCCTGGCCATTTTTGACATGTTCCTCAACTATTCTCAGACACAAGGGGGGCAGACATGCATTCTGCTGTAAAAGTGAATTATTAAATGTCTTTCTGGCATATGCAGACATACAAGATATATTGTGGTTTTGAGGGGTGTATTTGTAAGATATGAGTGGAGCTGGATGCATGTTGTTCTTGGACTGAAGTCAAACTGTGAAATTCTGTGGCTTTGTCATGCTCTGTAATCATGTAAAATTGCGTTCATTGAGCACAAACGACACATACGTCTGCATAAGAAAACAAAAAACACAGTAAATGTTACGTTCACTCATTGTCTCTATAGTATAAACCACTAATGGAGGCTATATACGTACCAGAGGATTCAATGCCTTACTGCATAGTTAAACAATTAAACATCTACATATTAATGAGATTTCATTACTAACCATATTCAATCTGTATACTGCACAATCTCTTTTCAATTTCAGATTTCCAGCTGTGTTGTTTTATCAACAAGTCTGCAGGTACTGACATGGCTCACATGTTCTCCATCTGGGTTGGCCCTGATAAGAACTTCCAAAGGCCTTCTGAGTAATAGTCTTCACCGACTTAAAAAGCTGGAACGTAATGTTTTCTGGCTGAGACGGCCCTGCCGGCAGCCTGCGTCTCCTGCTCTGCACAATCGAGCTGTGAAGTGTGCGGTTGTCAGAGGCAAGCGTCTCTCTGAGACTGATATGATTCACACTGCACCCCCCATTTCAGAGAGAGAGAGACAAAATGGCTGCTCTCAGGGCCAGAGGGGAGCCAAAAATCGTCACGGCAAACTGGAAATTGCAGCAGAGATTGAATGGAAAAATACTGTTTCACGCTCCGGGATAAATCGACTTCAATTTAGATGTCATGTCGGTTTCTTTTGGAATTGTTTGATGATCAAATATTTGCATATACGACAAGATTTTAAATGTTTTTTTTTTTCTTGTTTTGTTTTGTTTTAGTTTTATTATATATATATATATAATATATATATATTATATATAATAGATATATATATATATATTATATTATTATATATATATATATATATATATATATATATATATATCACACTGCAGAAATATGGATGAATCTTACTAAACCTGTCAAGAACTGGGATATGTTTCACTACAAAATCAAGAGATTTAAACAAGAAATTATACAGTAAAACATCTAAACGCATTGTGGTAATGAAAATATGTGGAGGAAGGTTTATTCAATTTTTTTAGCCCATTTGGTGGTCTATTTTTCTGAGAATTACCCTAATATATATATACTATATATATATGTATATATATATATATATTTTTTTTTTTGTTTGTTTGTTTTTTCTGAATTCTTCCCCAGATGTGTGGCTTGACACAAACCTGTTTCTCAGCTCTATAGGCAGTTATTTTGACCTCAAGGCTTGGATTTTGCTCTGATATGCATTTTCAGCTGTTAGAACTTTTATTAAGATGTGTGTGCCGTTCCAAATCATACCCAATCAGTTGAATTTGCCACAGGTTAACTTCACTCAAAGTGTAGTAACATCTACAAGCAATATGAATGCTCCTGAGCTGAATTTCAACTGTCCCAGATAAGGGTTTGAATATTTATGCAATGGAATCATTTAAGTTTTTTTATGTTTAATAAATTTGCAAAGATGTTAAAAACCTGTTATTTGCTTCGTCATTATGGCATGTGAAGGGAAAAAAAGTAATTTAAAGCGGTTTAACATAAGGCTGCAACATAAAACGTGAAAAAAATGAAGGGGTTTGAATACTTCTGTAAGGCACTATATATATATATATATATATATATATATATATGAACAACATGTATTTGTGGTTTTGTCTTCCCTGCGTGGGCTCTGTAACCGTGTTTGCAGACTTCCCCTCATGCTCAGAGGCTTGTGGGATATGTAAAAAGGACAAAACCTCTATTTTCTGAGTCATGAGCTATGGTTTATGCCCCAGGTGTCAGCTTCGCAAGGTGCATGATGGGATGCCAAATTGTATAGATATTACTTGCAGGGAGGCAGGAGGTGGTGTATATCAGGACACAATCATATAATTTTCCAGAAAGTCTCAATAACTTTCAAGGCTTTATTTAGTTTTGTTTGTACAGCACTCCAAAGGTCAGTGGAGAGCCGATGTCATGCTTATACATCGGCATTCTGTAGATTTAAATCAGTTTGATCAGTTGTATCACATTTGTACTACACAAATAGTAATTAGTTGCAAATTCCCATTTATACACACACGTCTTATATTAGTGCTATATTCCATCCCTACTGTGTTATTCCTATATATGTCTTCACTATCATGTATGTCTGCACTATGTCTGTACTTTCTTCTGCACTGGAAGCTCCTGTCAAGTCAAATTCCTTGTGTGTGCAAACATACTTGGTAACAAAGCTCTTCTGATTCTGATTCTACATATATAAAATGTGTGTGTATAAACAGAGACAAAGTGGAATAATACTCAGCATTGTGTAGAATCAGCAAGACAAAGTAGGGTGATGATATGTAATGCATTACGCAAAAACAGACACAAAACACCCTTTTCCAGCTCCTCCACCCAGTTGGCTCCAAGCGCTATGACGAAAGGAAGAACGGACGTCAGCAATGAACAAGTACGTAGAGAGATTTCTCTCAGTCCCCCTTCCTTGCATCTTCATTTTTGGTCAGACACACCAGGAGGTTTCGTTTCTTTCTTTCTTTCATTTTTGTACAACCCTTTTTGTAGTATACGTGTGACGTTGTGCTCTAAAAAGCATCGTCTGGTGTTTGTCCGCCTTGTGTTCTCTCTCTGAGGAGTTAATGACAGGGAAAATTAGAAAATGACTGAAATTATGTAAACTGCCGGTCATTATCAGCCAATCACAGCCTCTCATATCAGCCAATGCAGATAGATGGGGCGCAGAGTGGTAACCAATGGAAACACCTTGGTTTGTGCTATTATACTGGTGGTGCCTTAAAACACAATGCCCTGCCATGAGGAGCGATGGGATTTCAGCGGGTAAGGGCAATGATTTGATGTTTAAGCGCTCCATGATCCTGTTAATGGTCTTCGAAAGGCATAATCGTGCCCTTTTGCAAGGAGAAGGGATAAGCAGATGCCATATTCTTTATTTTCTCTCTCGGTTTGACCCTTTTGATAAGCCTGGTTAATGATGCGGCGATAGGCTCACCTGTTCAGCCACAAAGGAAACGTTTGCTTTTTTTAGGACACATTTGGGTTTTAAGAGCATGTGTAAGTGCTGTGAGAGTGTGTGCTTTGTGAGCTGGAGATGCTAAAAAGAAAACTAGTATTACATTTTCTGGAGAAAATATGAGTGGTACAAAACGCGCTACTCTGAGAGGGTGTTGCTGTGTGGTTGCTAGGTGAGAAAAGAGCCCATTGTCATGTCTCCATGATATGTTATTTCCTAGATATGGTTTAGTTCCCTCCTTCAGTGTAGGTTTTACATTGACAAAAGTGAACCTCAAGCAGTAGAAAGGAAAAAACGCAAAGTCTCAATTTTTGAAATTTCAACTCTAGTCCCACGCTTTTAGAATGTCTTGTCATGCGCAAAAGACGTAAAACGTAGGCCTGACGGTCAAAGCTGTCCATCTAGCACATTTATAAAGAAAAACAATGGAAAATAGTGGATTGCAAACTAAAAATGCATTCATTGTGAAGTTTTTATGCATTATAACTCATTATGTGAAGTATCGTTCATGCCTGTAGCTGAAATGGTGTGGGATGACTTACACCCTGAATTTTAATGCAAGTATGAAAAATAGTGACACTTGCATTAGCAAACACCACTGATTTTTATGAGTCAGTTTGTTAACTTTTTGCTTTTAGTTAAAAATAGCTCTATAGCTGTACCCATAAATGAGTGTCTAGCATGGATACTATTTCTGTCCATTTTTGTGGTGTTTTCCATTGATTGTGTCAGATGCAATTACCTCATGGTGGCGTATGTGGGAGGGTGTAGTGAAAGATAAACATGAATCTGACTGGCTGGCTGTTGGTCGTGCTCAGGCGAGGTGACGCAGGCAGCTGAGAGACTCATCAAACTGGGACAAGAGCTAGATGAGACGGCTGGAAAATCCTCCCTCAGGCCTGGGGAAGCGTGAACCAACCAGCAGCCCGACCCCCACACGTTCATAATGTCTTTTGTTAAGATTTTGGCAACACTGACACCCCAATACAGACATTTTGGTTGGACATAATTTTAATTATTCTTAATTAATGGTGTTTGTGCAGACAAGCATCATTGTCTTTTTGCTCTTACTTAGGGTTAGATGTTTTTCAAATCACTAACCCTGAGTACTAAACCTTGGTGTGTAAATTGTTCTGCAGTGTTGGTGCTACAGACATAAAATGATATATCAAATAACACAGAGGTTTGCTATTACATTTCTGAGTGATCATGGTTGACAATAAAACAGGTGGGAAAAAAATACCATAAACCAGGGGTGTCCAATCCAGTTCCTGGAGATCTACTATGCAGCAAAGCTTCAACCCTGATCAAACACAATTGAACCAGCTAATTAAAATCTTCAAGAGAACTTAAGCAGATATATTGGAGCAGGGTTAGAATTAGGCCATGTTTACACCTAGTATTAAGATGCATTTTGGTCAACTGGATCAAAAAAAGACAAGGAAGACACATTCCTGTTCACATCTGGTGTTTTTATCCATCCCTTTTGTCCACTTTCTACCACTCTTGTCCTGATTTTGAAGGGAAGGTTTATGGGTGAGTGGATGTATGTGCTTTTTCTGATCTTTCAATCTAATATTGCAAAGTAAGCTTACACAATTTACATAAGAATGTGAAAGGAGACAACTGAAGACAATACGAAGAGCAGCAACTTTCATTTCTGCTATGATAGAAGCAAAACTATGTCGAACGCTGTTGGTTTGTTTTAGAATCAGGACTGGTAAGACAACATTGACATATTTCACCTTAATACCAAAGTTAAGATTTCAGACAGCAAAATTTAAATCCTGTCTGGCTAACACACTTCAACATCACGTCTCGTAAGGTTTTAGAATTCGATCAGTAGGCAGAAAGGAGGCGGTCTTTTATGGCTGTTCGAACGCATTCAACCACATGAGCGTCCACACTACGAAAGCGATCCGAACAGATGTGTTTTGGAAGTGGTCAAAAGTGGACAAGCTCAGAACGTTTTACTCCTGTATTTAGCATTGTCCACTTGTAATCGGATCAAAAACACATCTTGATACCAGGTGTAAACAGGGCCTTAAACTCTGGAAGTTACATCTCCGAGAACAGGATTGGGCACCCCTGCCACTGACCCACAGGCTTGCATTGAAGGGAGGTCCTGAGCCATATCTAGAGACCAGAATATCATAGATCAATCCAGGTGTCCAATCCTGCTCCTAAAGTTTAGCTCCAATACACCTGCTTGGAAATTTCTACAGCGGGGATGTGCAACTCCCTGAGATCCACTTTTCCGCAGAGTTTAGCTCCAACCAATTAAACTAACCTAACACACCTGGACAAGCTAATCAATGTCTTCAGGATTACTGGAAAGCTACAGGCAGCTGAGTTTGATCAGGGTTGGAAATAAACTCTGCAGGAAAGTGGATCCAACTGAATCTTGAAGGCTAGAGTTGCCCAGTACTGTTTTACAGTGTGTCTGAAATGACAGGCTACTGCACTTGATGAGAAACAAACTTCATGGCTATATAGTGAACATGAATAATGTGAATGAATTTAATCCAAATGTACTACATTCATCAGGTTGCCATTGCCAGTTGCCATTCACAACTCCTCTCCTGTGGCTTCATGGATAGTAAGGTGTCCCCCGCCACAGGCCTGTGATGATGACACATCCCTCCCAGATACACTCAACCACTTTTATTCACGGTTTGAAATGCAGAATGACACACCTGCACAAAAACTGCCCACACCTCCCAACGACCAGGCGCTCTGTCTGTCTCCAGCCGACGTAAGGAAGACCCTATCTAGGATTAACCCACGCAAGGCTGCGGGTCCCGACAACATACCTGGCCGTGTACTGAAAGACTGTGCTGTACAGCTGACAGATGTCCTAACAGATATCTTCAACACCTCGCTGAGCCAGGCAGTCGTCCCCACATGTCTCAAATCCACAACAATCATACCGGTACCAAAGAAATCACCTGTGTCCTGTCTAAATGACTACCGTCCCATAGCACTGACTCCAATCATAATGAAGTGCTTTGAGAGGTTAGTCATGCACAACATCAAAACCAGCCTCCCCAACACACTCGATCCGCTCCAGTTTGCATACCGTCCAAACTGCTCCACAGACGATGCAATTTCCTCCACCCTCCACCTGGCTCTTACCCACCTAGAAAATAAAGACTCTTATGTTAGAATGCTGTTCATTGACTTCAGCTCAGCATTCAACACAATAATCCCACAACAGCTCACAAATAAACTAAACCTACTGGGCCTTAACAATTCCCTCTGTAATTGGATTCTGGACTTTCTAACCGGAAGACCTCAGTCAGTCCGTGTCGGCCACAACACCTCGAGCACTACCACACTGGGCACAGGTGCCCCACAAGGCTGTGTGCTCAGCCCGCTGCTCTTCACGCTGCTGACCCACGACTGCACTGCCAAGTTCAGCTCCAACCACATCATCAAGTTCGCTGATGACACAACAGTGGTAGGTCACATCAGCAACAACGATGAAACGCACTACAGAGAGGAAGTGGCACAGCTGGCTGAATGGTGTGGTGCAAACAACCTGTCCCTCAATGTGGAGAAGACAAAGGAGGTTGTGATGGACTTCAGGAGAAACTCCGCTGATCACCCCCCACTGACCATCGACAGCTCGCCTGTGGAGAGAGTCAGCAGCACTAAATTCCTGGGGGTGCACATCACAGAGGACCTCACCTGGACCACCAACACCATGTCACTCTCCAAGAAGGCACAACAGCGCCTACACTTCCTCCGCCGGCTGAAAAGAGCAAGTCTCCCTCCACCCATCCTCACCACTTTCTACAGGGGCACCATTGAGTGTGTGCTGACCAGCTGCATCACTGTCTGGTACGGGAACTGTACTGCAGCAGACCGCAAGACCCTCCAGCGGACAGTGAACACAGCTGCAAGGATCATCGGTGCCCCTCTCCCCTCCATCCTGGACATTTTCCTCAAACGATGCTCCAGCAAAGCCAACAGTATCGTAAAGGACTCCACACACCCCTCCCACAGTCTCTTCCAGCTCCTACCATCAGGTAGACGGTACCGGAGCATCAGAGCCCGCTCTGCCAGACTGCTCAACAGCTTTTTCCCCCAGGCTGTGAGAGCCCTGAACTCAAGTCACCCCGCCCCTCTCTGAATCCCCATACAAACCCCCTACCTCCTGAAACATGGACAATCTGGAACTTATGGAACTTTGTTTGTGCAATCGAAGAGTGCTACAGGTGAGTGGGCCTGTACAAACCACCTATAGTAGCACACTCTCTTCCTCTATGCGCACTAGTCACTTTTCACACACACTGCTGTGTGCACACAAATCCCACAAAAAGACTCAGTAATATCAGTAATATATGTATGTTTACATGCTCATGCACTACAAATCATCCTGCACTGTTCCCCAGCCAGCTGCTTGAACTCACATTGTCTCTCTTTGCACATGTACAGTATTTATCTGAAGCATTCGTATAGTTTGTATAGTTTGTATTTTTTTGTTCATGTATAGGTAAATTTTTTAAATAGATAGTATATTAATAGTCAAAATCTATCAGTAGGATAGTTTGTGTATAGGTTTATATTGTTTTACTTCATTGCTGTATGCCTGTATTTATGTAGCACCGTGGTCCTGTGAGGCACGACATTTCGTTCCACTGTATGCCCCCGCATGTAGCGGAATGACAATAAAGCTCAACTCAACTCCATTGGTTGTGTATTTCAGAATCTGGGCGAAAGTATTAGGTAATCTGGGTACATTATAAATACTATGAATTCAGGTAAACTACTGTTTTCACATAGTTTTTTTTTTTTTTTTTTTAAATACTATATAGTGGGGAAGTAGGCATATTTGGACAAAGGACTAGTAATTCTGATGACCTTGACTAGCTTGTTCAAGTGTGCTTACTTAAGATTAGACCTAAACCTTAAACTAGAAGGTTGCCTTCTGGAAGCAAGACTGGGCTGGCATTGGGTTCTTTCGATTTGGGCCATTAAGCAACCAACAAGCTTACCTTAGCAACAGCCTAGAAACCACTCAGAACACCATAGCAATCACACAAAATGCATTAAAAACACTCTAAAGGGATAGTTAACCCAATAATGAAAAATACTCACTCACCCTCATGTCGTTCCAAACCCGTAAGACCTTTATTCATCTTCGGACACAAATTAAGATATTTTGATGAAATTTGAGAGCTTTGAAACCAGTTGTTCAACCATAATTTTATCAAGGTACGAGAATACTAAAACAAAAATAATGACTCTATTAAACAATTTCTTCTCTTCCGTGTTAGACTTTGATGCACATTCGCGACAGTATGTCTTTGCAAACAAGAAGCATTCTTGTAGCTTCACAAAATTAAGGTTGAACCACCGGTGTCACATGGACTATTTTAACCATGTCCTTACTATGTTTAAACATGGTAGTCCCGCTGCTGTCTGTGCAGGGTCAGAAAACTCTCGGATTTCATCAAAAATATCTTAATTTGTTTTCCGAAGATGAATGAAGGTCTTCTGGGTTTGGAACGACATGAGGGTGAGTAATTAATGACAGAATTTTCTTTTTTGGGTCAACTATCCCTTTAACAACTGCATGGCAATGCCCTGGCATCCACCCACACTGTAGCTTCATGGTGGCAATAATAATAAAATTCTTACTGTACGGTGTTAGTCATATTGCAGTATTCCTAATACTGGAGTAAGACTCATCCTTCTGGTGTATAGATATGGATACAGTGTTATACAAGCCTCTAAAGGCTTGATGAGCTATTTACTCTTTCTGTCAAGGGTCTCTTACTGACACATAACATCATCTCCAGCTGTCTACTTAGTAGTCAACGTACCAGAGGTTATGAAACGGCATAAATATTTTTGGATATGGTTTATGACTTTTATATATATATATGTGTGTGTGTAAAAGTACATACTGAGAGCTCTTGTCTGATGTTACAATGTTGTAAGTCAAGGATGGGCAGCTTTGGTCCTGGAGGGCCACTGTCTTGCAGAGTTCAGCTCCAACCCTAATCAAACACACCTGAACAAGTTAATCAATATCTTCAAGATCACTAGAACGTTACAGGCAGGTGAGTTTTTATCAGAGTTGGAGCTAAACTCTGCAGGACAGTGGTCCTCCAGGACCAAAGTTGCCCATCCCTGATGTAGGTTTAGTTATAGCAGGGGTGTCCAGTCCTGTTTCTGTAGAGCCTCCTTCCAGCAGTGTTTAGCTGTAGCTCTAATTAAACTCACAAGAACCAACACAAGGTCTTCAGGATCACTAGAAACTTCCAGAGAGGTGTGTTGGAGCTAAATTCTGCAGTAAAGTGACCCTCCAGGAGCCAGATTAAGTTATAGCCTGTTATTTTGGGAATTTTGGTGACGGCTATAAAAGTAAAGCATGTTTAACCTTGTTAATTCACTGTTTTCTTCCATAAGTCAGGCTTTTATGCAAATACCATTTATTTGTGAATAATACAGGTTTGATTAAATCATTAAAGAAATTATGAACCATTTCCTGTGGAGAATGAAGTTCACTTCATATGTAGAATTCAATTTGTACATCAAAGACGTCTATAAATATAGATTCAACCAAGGCACTGCATAATGACTTCAAACAAACCACATCAAATGCAGTAAAATTCAGCAGCCCATGTTAACCAGCCTTAAAATGAAGCACAGACCACATGTGGTTTTGTATTTCACAGTGTGATGTGTCTTTAAGTTGAATTTTGTAGGGTTAATTTTGCAGTGGTTAAACTTGAAGTAGCATGCTGGGTTTTGTACAATAGATTAAACCAAAGAGGAAAAATATCCATGGTTGTAGCCCTCAGTATCTGCATCTAACCATAAAGTTATGACGTAACAGAAGTAGCAACAGACTTTTCTTTTGTTTAGTGACATACATGTAACTGAAACATATTATCGTAAAAGAACATCCCTGCCCTATTTTTTTATTTTTTATTTATTTATTTTTTTTTGTTTTTCTATACATCTGTTGTTGATTGGATAGAGATTGATCTGAATGTGAGCTTGAGGTCAAGCTTTAAGAAAATGGTGGGGTTTAAGCAGTAAAAGTATCTGGAGTCTGACATACATCACCAGGGAGAAGTCTGTGAGTTTGATATTTTGATTTAAAAATAATTATGCTTTATTCATTTAAAGGGGTTATGAACTGATTTTTATTTATTTTTTATTTTTTTTTTATTAATGTTCTCTGAGGTCCAATTTTAATGTTAGCAAGATTTTTTTAACAAAAAAAATAAATAAATAAAAAAAACTCTCCACAGCAAAGTAAAGTAAACAAACAGTGTTTCACTGATGAAATTTGGAGCTCTTTCCTAATGTTACCCTGTGTCTAAACCGAATCAGTGGGCGGGGCTAAAGAGGCAATAATGTAGAAATACAATAATGTGTTGATCTTCTTCTACAGAGGCGGTCTTTCAACGCACTATGATGTCATAATGTGACAAATTCCAAAACAAGTTGTTTTGGCAGCTTGGTTTCAATAAAAGCTGTTTTTGAGCTAACCACAACATTTTTTAGTTCTAAAACATTTTTATACAATGACCTGTTGTACGTCAAAATATCAAGGGAAATATGATTTCTCAGTTCATGACCCATTTAAAAAAAATAAATAAAACAAGCATAGATGAATCGTTCACAGTAATATCAATAACATGCATTTAGAAAACAGATGCAGCCTGCTTTTAATGATCAAACATTACAAAATTATATTTGGACTGAGAAAACACTAAAATCCAAGAAAAGGTAGAGAGACCGCCAGACAGAAACCTGAAAGTAATGTGATATGATGGTGGTGGTCAGATTGAGCTACTTGTGTGAATAAGGATCTTGTAAAGCAGTACATCTGCTATCTCCAGCAGCAGCAGGGGGGAGTCATGCTCCAGTAGCCCCTCACAATGGTGAGCAGATTTAGCGGCGCTCCAGCAGGAACACATTCAACTCACGTCCCCCTGCATGACAATGGCCTCATCATTGGCCGCATCAGTCTATTGACGCGTGCCTGCAACCCTTAGCGCCCATCAAACCTGCCAAGAGAAACTATGGCTTTTCACAAATCTTTTTTCAGACATGCTGTCTTGCTCTCTCTCTCTCTCTCTGTTATAGCATAAGTATTAATTCCTCTGAAACATTTTAGAATTTAGATTTTTTGGTGGATGTTTTCTTTGTTTGTTACAGTGTAGAAATGAAGGCTCATCAGTTGATTGGCACGTGTGAGTAATGAGTTTCAGGAGTGAACATATTGACTTCACAATGTCTCAGTGTATTGGTTACAATTGCGGCTTTCTCAGAGAATTTTTCAGAGCCAAATTTTTGGACATGCAGTTTCAGTAAACTGAAAATAGATACCAAATGAGATCTCAATCATGTCTCAGTTGTTTGGAATGGAATGGAATGTTTCTCCTCCTCAAAGGTTTCTCCTGACAAAAAGATCCTATTCATCTTAAATGTGTCTTCTCTCGTATTGAGTTTCAGAAGAGATCTCAACACAGTCTCAAACTGTTTTTGGATTGGTCAGAGATCTCAATCAAATTCTTCAATGATCAAACATATCAGCTATGAATCCAAATTTATTTTAAATCCCTAAACTCTTACTGTATGTCATTTGTGCCTGTGTTTATTTTTTCATGCAAGGAATTTTAGGAGAAAACATCATGGAATGAAGCTAAAGCTTAAATGAAACATAACTGAACTCCATGAAGTATTTCATGCTATTAAAGAACATCCGAGCAATGTGTCATATAATGCATGTTTATTTTCCATTTCAGATTTGTCGTCTTTGTTCCCCAATGGGTGAACTCCTTATACATTCCCACCGATCTGACATTTTATAATGGAGCTATTCTGAATGATGGTTATTATGATAATTATCTGGTCTTGAGTCCAGTGTGTGGGCTAAGATGCTTCTGCCCACTGAAGCCACTTCAATTTGGATGAGATAATTGTGTTAAAAGCAGCCTCACGTATCCAAATCGCTCGGTGCAGAACTGTCCAACCATGTCTGGAGACAGCTGCATTCACCTCTGGTAAGAGCAACTCTATTTCCAACATAGCTCCACTTTATTTGATATATTTCCAAGAATCCATCATTAATTCTCAAACATTGTTCATTCAGTGTTCCAATACTATCATATACTGCAAAACATTGTTCATCTTTATTTCCAACTATTAATATGTCTTTCAGAATCAGAACATTTTGATAGCTGATATACGTTAGGTGGTCTGACAATGGAAGTGACTTTTGAAGAAAAGTGTGTGGAATTTAGACTGTACTCACAGGATTCCCCCGAAGATTTTTTTATTATTTTTTTATTACACAGACGTTGCTTTCAGTTAGATAACAGAATGGAAACAGCTGTTTAATTAATTGACCATTGTCTTAGATGTTTCTGCTGATATTTCTTTGGAGAAGTATAAATAGTTTAGAATTATAAAATGAACAAAGCACAATGAACAAAACACTTTGTTAATTTTATAGCTTTAAAGTATTTATATTCTGTTTATTCTATGAAGTATTTATAATTTATATTCTCCCAAGAAAAATATTGACACTGCTGACTTTGGTGTATTGGGATATTTGAACAAATTTTGAGACATTGTTGAGATCTCTACTAAAACCATAGAGAAGACATGAAAAATTACTTTTTTCTCTAAGGAAAGTCTTAATTTGCTGTCCATTTAATCTCAGTGGTGTCTTGAATAACCAATTAAAATAATAATATCTCATTTATGATTTTTCTATTTATTCTGGTTGAATTTACACTGTCATTTCATTGCCGTTCACAGTCTTTTTTTAGTAAATTTGTTTTTGCAGGGTTTCACAGCCTTGAGAGTTTAAAGGAACAGTTCACCCAAAAATGAAAATTACCCCATAATTTACTCACTCCCAAGCCATCCTAGGTATATGACTTTCTTCTTTCAGACGAACACAGTCGGAGTTGTTTTAAAATTTATCCTGGCTCTTCCAAGCTTGGTAATGCTGGTGGATAGTGGCTATTATTTTGAAGCTCCAAGAATCGCATATCTCCGTCGTAAAACTAACCCATATGCCTCCGGGGGATTAACACATGTCTTCTGAAGCAAATCGATGGGTTTTTGGAACAAAAATATTTCTATTTTTAAAATTATAAACTCAAATCCCTGACTTCCGGCAACGGACGTATGCGCGTTCGCGAGAGTCGAGTTATGGCTTCTTGGCTGACCTCTGACTCGACGTATGACGTAAGCCACATTCGTTCTTATAGTGAAATCCTCTGACCTTTTTTTAACTTCTCGTTTTCGACTTTTAATTCATTACCGGCGTTTAGTATTGCTCTATCCTTGTTCGTTTATTCTGACCTGAGCTTATGCTACGAATGCGGCTTATGTCATACGTCGAGTCAGAGGTCAGCCAAGAAGCCGGAACTCGACTCTCGCCGTTGCCGGAAGTCAGGGATTTGAGTTTATAATTTTAAAAATAGAAATATTTTTGTTCCAAAAACCCATCGATCTGCTTCAGAAGACATGTGTGTGTTAACCCCCCGGAGGCGTATGGGTTAGTTTTACGATGGAGATATGTGATTTTTGGAGCTTCAAAATAATAGCCACTATCCACCAGCATTACCAAGCTTGAAAGAGCCAGGATAAATTTTAAAACAACTCCGAAAGTCATATACACCTAGGATGACTTGGGGGTGAGTAAATTATGGGGTAATTTTCAGTTTTGGGTGAACTGTTCCTTTAATTATTGGATTTGGAAATGATTGAAATGGGCAGGAGGAATGAAATAATAATTATAGTGTTTTTTATTTTATTTTATTTTTTTTAGAAAGACATGAAGCCACACTCTGATACAGCTGTACTCACAGCAATAAGCAATTAAAGTCATCATGCTACAGTAAAAGTGTGTTAGACAAACTGTTCCTCATGCATTTCTGCTGTCGTATATACTGAATTACATGTCATTCCATTTTCATTGTACCTGACACATACATTATAAAAAAAAAATTATATCTCAATTAGAATTGCTACTCTCAAACAGTTATTTAGTGCATAACTCAAATGCTTGTGTATAACTGCTTTTCCAAAGTAAAGACAAATTATTAGATTGCTAAGGCTTGCTATTACAATTTAAATTTTCTTTTTACAGTTAATTAAATTCATCAAAAATATTCCTTGGACAAAAAGAGCATTTAACTGTTTAGATATTAGAAAACCACAAAAAGTCAAATCTGGACTTTGATGAGTAAATTAACCTTGGTTGCCCCATCAGTGTTGGGGGATTTGATGAATTTGACATGCTTGTCACCCCGAGGCAAAGCCATTTGAATCGACACCTGCCTCACAACAGCCCAGACTCAAGTGTGTATGGAAACAATCACGACGACTGTGTAAATACACTGGATCTCCAGCTGTGATGCACTGATTGTGGAAAGAAGCTAAGAAAAAAAAAACTGATGAGACGAATATGAAGAGACAGCTGTGCGTCTTCTGCTGTTGAAGCTAATAGTGTACACAAACGATGCATGACGAGACAAAGGTCAGATTTTTCCTTTATGCATAAATAGACACTGATTTTTCATAATCAAAATTGTAGACCATAACTTGTTTACTGAAAATGAAGTATGATTATACCGGTCATTTATCTTGTGTAGTTCCTCTGGAATTCTGCAGCTTCTCTGTAGATTTTTATGCTTACATTGTAATTCAAGGAAATATTTCTGTAAAAATTAATAGGATGGAAATAAAAAAAGCTGAAGTTAGCCATTGCTTAGTGAGAATTTGACCATATAAATATATTTTATAATTGTTTATAAAAAAAAAAAAATTTAAATCATATTTTAAAATCTTATGATGATGATGATTATCGTATTTGATATCAAAATTTAATCATAACATCTATAATAGATTTTTGTACCTTTTTCAAAAATCCATGATGGAATTGCTAATACAATACTAATGAATGTACTGTTGTTTCCTGTCAACAAAAATGAATTACTATTAACAAGTACCATAAGTATTTAAGATTCATCCCATGAAAAAATGTTTCCTTTATTTGTTGCACTAAAGAAATTAAACAATGTGATTTCCGTCTTTACAAACTTTATTTATTATATTAACAATTTAATATTTTATCTGATACATTTATCAAGTCCTACATAAAGGGGACATAATAATGTACTGCGTGAGTCCGAGCAAGAATGAGCCCTATTTCTTATCTTAATAACCATGAGCATCTTGCATTAGGCATCTGTCGACATGGCCTTTTTTCTCATTATGATCTTCATTGTCATTGTAAGGAAATGGCAAGCATAAAATGTCAAACAGTGAGTGAATAATGTTCAGAGAGGACGATGAACCGCAAATCTAAGTAGAACATATGCCTAAAGCATCAGCCCACAGTCCAATGGAGAGCATAAGACATATGTTTCTCTCGATTGTTTAATTAAAGACTTTAATTCATCTTCATATCTTCATAACCTGCTTTGACAGGGTCTTGCTGATAATTTCACACGTTTGGCGATGCAACCTGCAAAATCTGTTTAATTACAAAAGGCAAAGGATCACCAATAGATTAATTTCATTGATACACTGCAGAATAACACACTACTGGGCTGGTTGATTTTTGGTATTCACTCTGTACCTTTGCTTTTTCGGTACCTCTGCTTTTCTCACTAACAGCTGGACACAGCCAGTCATTTCATTGAGTAGCTTATTAATGGGGCAGTTCTTCAGACTAAGTGCAGTTATTCAACTTTTTCAAGTTCTCAATAAATATTATTATTTGTAGTGTTTACTATTACTGTTGCATAAAATGAGGATTATTGATAGGAACAAACCCCTACCCTAAGTATTAAACTGCCATATACATGAGTATTTACTAGATACAGATGCACATTTCAGAATCTTTCTATTGAATGAATACTGTGTATTTGGACGTACTACTTATTTAAGATGCATATTATAGAAAAAAAAAAAAAAAACATATTTGGATGGAGAGACTTTGGGATGGACTCTACACACTCAAAAAAAAAAAAGGTACAAAGTGGTACCCTTTCAAAAGGTATATATATATATATATATATATATATATATATATATATATATATATATATATAAAGAATATGTACCATTTATGTACTTTTAAGGTTTTAATATGCACCCTTCAGGGCTAAATAAGGTACAAAAGTGTACCTTTTGAAAAGAGTACTGCCCCAGTGACAGCTTTTGTATCTTTATTAATTTTTTTTTTTTCTGGGAATGTAGCAACGACTACTAGAAACTGCCCTAGCAATCACTCAAAACACCCAAACGTCTGCACAGCTACACTCTAAAAAAAACATTCAGAACACTTTAGCAACTGTATATTAACACACTGGGAACCACCATTATGCATTTGTATTTCTAGCGCAACTCTAGTGCAATATTTTTTTTTTGCAGGTTGGTGAATCATAGAGACTGTGCTTTTCCACTTTGAATAAGAGCCCAGAACAGGTAATGTGTCTGTCTGGCTCATTGTCTGAAATGGGGGGCCAGCCTTTGTACAGAGATTCAGTCCAAGTAGGCTGTGGGCCCAGTGCCCACACTAATCATGGGGTCATTACGGCCACTGCTGTGTCTCCGCCTGTGGGTTGGACTGCACCATTTGTAACCCAACAGAGCAGGAAATGAGGCACTTTAGCTGTGGTAACTCAAGCCTGGGAGATCCAGTTGAGGGAGCACCACTTAAGGAGGCTGATCAAATTGGACCCCTTTAGAAATGAAGGCCGTCAGAGGCCAGGGAGACCTGAAGAGGGGGCGGGGAGGTGTCAGTGTGATGCATGACGAGGGGCCTCCTCATGGGCCGAGACGTGAACGACTTCATACAGAGTTATTGATTGCCTCTGGTCCTCCCATCAGCCTGTGATTGATGGTCCTCTTTCCAGAGGTTGAAACATCAGTGCTGGCTTTTTCTCACTGCTTCGAATTATGATGTTTGCCTGGTCTAGTTATATGAGAAAAAGCACTGAAGAGAGAGAGGGAGGGTAAAAAGAGATGATGAAGGTGCACAGGAAGAAGTAGCAGCATCTTCTGACAGTATATTACCGGGGTGCACATAGCAAGCAAGCAGCATGGCATCTGGCGTCTCCTCCGGTTTGAAAACTGAACCTCGGGCAAGAGAGGGACCTAATGAACACCACGGGAGCTTCATAACGAACAAGAGAAACAGAGAAGCAGCCATGAATATTTCAGCTTTCTGCAGTTCTTCAGGTATAACGCTCTATCTCTGCAGGCCACACAGATAAACAGGCACATAGAGGTTGGGCAGCAGCCCCTGTTGGTGAGTGTTGTCACCAGTGAAGTGTGAAAGGCTGCTGAAATTGATTGACAGAGAAAAAGATGATTGTCTATGCTTGCCAATAATTGGGTGCTATAATGGGAGTTGAATGCTGTAACTTACTGGACATCCACTCAAGTAAAGAGAGGATGGATACTCAGGAAAGATTTTAAGTCAGTGTTGATTGATACAGAGAAGGGAAGAATGGATTGATGGCTTGCATTTGTATGTGGAACGTAACAAATCTATGAACTGGCACACTGTTATTGGTCTAAATTGGGTCTTTGCAACACTTCAGGTTCAGCAAAGAACCATCTTCACATAAAGAACTAGCTTTAGCGGTATAGAGTTATTCAGGTGGTTCTTTGAAAATAATAAAGTTCATGTTACATCAGTATTTTGGTTTCTGGGTTCTTTAAAGCATATACAGGCTCCAGCATATACATGGTTTTCTAAAACACTAGATGATAAAAAGTTCTTTGTGGAACCCAAAGTGTGTAGATCATAAAATGTTTAAAAAGAAATCCCTTAGGCTGTGTTCACACTGTCAGATCTTGGAATTGACAACTGCATTTACTGGAAGGTGTGAGTCTCGAAATGTGCTGTTCAGCAGTTAATAATAGTGGCTTGAACACTATCTTTATGTATGTGCAATGGGAGTCAAGCCTGTGTTCTACTCGTAACTATCACCTGTAACCTTGGAAGACAGTAATATCAAAGATATTCAATGAAACTGGAAAGTCTTCTCACATTTGACACAACAAGAATCCAATTGAAGTGTGAGTTCATCCATTAAATCCTAATTGACTGACAGCAGCTTTTATACCCAAGTACATATGAGAGCATGAGTTGCACACAGACCACAAAACTGAGATTGTGACTAAATCTAAACCCTTTAGATGACACATAGCTTATATCTGCATCCCTGTAAGTTACAAAAACAATGGTTAGACTCTTGTTGTGTCAAATGTGATAGGACTTTCCAGTTTTAATGGACAGTCACTGTCATCCATGGTTAAATGTTATAGTCATAAATACAGTATGGGCTTGACTTCCATTGCACATTTACACAAACAGTGTTCAAGCTGCTGTGTGAACAGAAAATCTTGATACTCACACCTGTAAATAAATGCGGTTGTTGATCACAAACAATGACAGTGAGAATGTGGCCATAAAGAATTGTTGGTGGGACTTTGTGACTTGTGCCAATAAGTAAACACCAGGCTTGGGAGGATTACTTTAAAAATGTATTCTGTTACAGTTACAAGTTTCTTAATGAAAAAAGTATTCAGTAATGTAATCCAAGTACCACAATATGAATGTAATGCAATTTGATTACTTTTGGATTCTTCCAAGGTCACACATGTAAATAATGTATAGTGAAAACAATATAATCAATATATACAATATATCATATAAACTATTTTATGCACAATATAAACTATTTAAGAAAATGCCATGTAGTTGTAACGATGCTGTAACTAAAGGGTATGCTATGAAACCAGACAAATGTTGTCAGCTGCAGCGCTGCTCTGACAATTTTATCAGTAAAATAGTTCAGCAGTTAAAGACTACATGACATTTTCTCACTAGCGATGTAATAATGGTGCTGTTATTGAAGCAGATGAATTTACAGTTTCGCTAATAGAGATGCTGCTGCTGAACACTGTCGACATGCAGACTCAAGTAATTCACATGCTGATTCTACAGCCTGTCTTCAATTATTCCTTACTTAAATGAAACCTTTGTAATCCTGATAGTATTCCACTTTTTTACAAAATGTAAGACTGTAATTTGATGGCATAAATATAACAAATTACAGTTACCAGTTTTTTGTATCCTGATTACGTAATGCCGTTACATGTATTCTGCTACTCCCTAACCCTGCCAAACACCTAGTAACCACCTAGAAATGCAGTCAAATACCCAAAATACCTTAGCATCATGGCGGCAAGATTTTACATGGACAAGAACCACTCAAATTTTCTTAGGACAATGTCAAAATCTGTTTATTTTGTAAGTTGGTCTTGATAGCAACATATTAAGATGTTCTTTGACATCTAAAATGGTGTTGCAGTTACACAATTTAAAAGCTTGAGCATTGAGCTGAGCATGTTTTCCCTGTGTTGGCGTAGGTGCCCTGTTTTCCCCTATAATCCACTATAATCCAAAAACATGTTCCATCTATCCACCCAGAGTGTTTTTCTGCGTTCAGCCCGAGACGCTGGAACAGGCTCCTGCATCCATGCAACCCTGCATAATACAAGTAGTCTGGATACTTTTTATTACTTAAGCTTTAAAAATAAATAAATAAATAAATAAAAAGTTTTGGCCAATAGGTTCTATGAAATGATACAAATGCAGCAACTAAATATATTTCTACTTACCATCCTGATACTGAAATAACCCTGTCTGCTAGGCAATGGTGTTGTCATTTCCAGAAGAAGAGACACTAGATGTCTCTCTAAGATAGACAAGTTACATTAAATCTCTTTAGCAGTGCAGGCTTGGATGTAGTAGCAATTACAGTACCATCTGTTGCTCTGTTGGAGTCATTGTTGGGTTGAGTCAGAACAGAACAATAGCGTAAACCTCAGCGAAATCAAGCTTTCTGTTCTTACCCTGCTCTTACCTAGTGCCTGCACTGTAGGTAGAAACTCTATCACACTTCTATATACCCTGATGTCTGGTGTCATGCCCCATTGTACCTATTACAGTATGGGTGTCCAAACATTTCCCTGTTTTAATCTGTCATCTGCAAAGTGATATTGCATGCCTTCGTCCATAGGTCACCTCAGCCTAGCAGCAACATTGAGGTGACATTAAAGCAACGGTCAGAAGCCAAGCATGTTGGGATATTGTACAATATTGTGTTACTTTTTGTTGATGAATAATACATAATACAGAGAGATAACCTAACTGTAGGCAGTAAGTAGCACAGTCTCCTGCCTCTGCGACGGCACGCTATGACTGATTGATACCTGAGCATGTAGAAGCAGCGGCGAACTGTAAGTTGAAGTTCATTTACTTGCATGGAGTGGGCTTTTACATTTTGCTTGAATGTTTGGATCTTACAGCAGGTGTTCCAAGGTTGTTGTAGAGTTAGAGACATTGCAGTTTTAGTTAAACACATTGTAGTTCTTTGCAAATAGAGAAAAACATTGTCTGTTCTTGCAAAAGACAAATATTAGTGCTATCTGTGGAACTGGTTTTTGAGTTGTATTAGTTATGTTGAATGCATTTCTTTTTAATGCTTTAGATGAACTAGTAATGGCAGGACTAGATAAACAAATTTGAAGAATTTGCTTACCTTCAGGTGTGGGATTGGCTGTAATTCGGTGCTTTGAATATGTGCATGTTCATGTGCCTTTGTGTAATACATGACCTATAGCCACAAAGAGACTTCATAGGGATGTGGTTTGATTTGCATCTAAAGTTTCAGGTAAACATCAGTTACATTTTTTGATTCAATGATGATGAGTGACCTTGAGAAGCAATTGTAATTTTTGCAGTAGCATGGCAATTTAATATATTAATAATAATAATAATAATAATAATAATAGTGTAACAGGTTAAATATAGCATACTTGGAGTAACAAGAAAAAAATTGTTGCAAGTGCTGTTGTTAACTTCTTAATGTGCATATTCATAAAACAATGCTTGGATTTTTTATTTCCTATTTTGATAGCTTAAGGATCATTTCTTGTCTCTGTAATGGTGCTTAAAATTAGTTTTCCATCTTCTTTTTCCTCTGCATGCCTTGCCCTGCAAAGGTTAAACTGAAACTTCAACCCACTCACAGCCTTGTAAATTAGCTCAGGTCTCCTTTCTTCCCCTGGCGGTCCTGGCTCCTGTTTCCTTACTCTCCTCAAGTTGCTTCGACTTTTGTTCTATAAAAAGGTGAAATAAGGCGACTTACCATAGTGCAAAATGTATTATCTTGAAATGTTTCAGAGTGCTGAGCACTTTCATAAAGTTGCTCTCTGGATGCAAAGCAGGCAGAGATGACATCTGGGCAGAACAGGTATGCAAATGTACAGTGAATTCACTATTGCACTACATTTATAATTGCACCACTTTGTGCACAGTATTTCATTGCAAAACCTTGCATCCTACAATACAGGTGCTAAATGCACTTAAAATAATGCTGCACCATATTGAAATTAAAGAGGCAAACTCACCTCCTTTATATGCAAATTAGCCTTGTCATTAGATTGTACCATATTCATTAAAATCATTGCTATTTGCCATTTACCTTCCTTAAGGAATTTATTCATGAGATGCTTGTGTATGTTCTGTTGTGATTATGTCTGCAATAATTCAACAAATGGTGGAGAAGATCATTATAACTAGGCATATCCAGATGTGTGGTGTAGTACACAAGTTTAGCATTTTTACTTTACCTGATTTGCATAAAACCTTTCATCGAAGTGGATGCTAAACCAGTTCAGTCAATGTGCAAATAAAATGGTCTCTATTCTTTTTCTTAGTGAATTCTTCCGTCAGTGTATAGCGTAATGTAGGATGACCATACATCCTTTTTACCGAGACATGTCCTGGCCAGGATATTAAATTACCTAAAACGTCTAGATTTTGTTTTGGCCTTGTTTTACTATTGTTTTCATACTTGCTGAAGGTAATGACTGGAAAGTAGTTTGACCAATAGTGTGCAACCTTTTTACATAATTGGCCAATCACAGCATGCAAGAGGGAAACTGACCAATTGTGCCATGCGAGAAGAGAACGGAATGCAAATACGCATACATATAATGTTTGAGGACTGTAGAGAGCATGTCAGTCAGGGCTGAAACAGAAAGTAAAACTAAAAAACCTTCACAGCAACCTGTCAAAAAAGTTTGGTTTAACTTGAAGAAATTAGTTCTTATACTTGAAGAAATTAATTCAATACGTATAAATATGTATTGTTAATTAATTTATAACTTTTGGGAAAACTTTGTCATTGCAAACTCTCTACCAAAATGTTAAAATGATCTAGGAGGTTGCCAGAATGTTGCAACGCTGTTAGGGTATTTTAGGTTGTTGCTTACTAGCCCAAATGAAGAGTCCATTATCAATAAGTATGAGCAGCAATAGTGGTGCTTACTTAGCAAGGGCCACTTAAAAATGCATATGCTAATGCACCTCATAACCTCTAAGTACCATAGGTAGTGGAGATCGTGCTACACACTCACACCCAATGTCTTGTAATTTGTGAGTGATGAGGTGGCCTAGTCTTATCTTTCGGTTTCTCCTGTGTCTCTGTGACATGGAGTTTTGTAACATATAGAATCTCAATTAATTATTGAACACGTCTGGAAGATCCTTAGGCACTTTACTTTGGGCTGAACATGTGCACAGTTACATGCTGCATGGCCTCACTGTTTAGAAGGCTAATCACTAGGCATAGGTAATGTCAGATAATGTCCTATCATGCTTAAATTATGTTTTATAACAGAATTGGGTTTTTCTTAACTTGTGCAGGTTTCTACCAAAAAAGCAGGTAGGCATTATGCTCCTTTTGACTGCATCCTAAAACACAGTAACTTAATTGCCACTTTCTACAAATGGGTACAACATTTGTTTTGAAAATGAAGTCAGACTTGTGTTCTTTGTGCAACAAAGGGTGAAAGCAACCACTATCAAAAGAAAAATGTTGCAAAATGTTGCACTATCAAAAGAAAAAAGTAGGTAAAAGGATTGAAGATGTAGCCTAAATTATGATATCCCTCAATGGGGTGGGGGGTATACCAAATATTGAAATACCAGTGTTTGGTATTTCAAACCAAATATTGGTTTGAAGTTGCTGATAAACTTATATATCTGTTTGATCATTTTCTTAACACAGTAACTCAGAGTTGAATGACTGAGCTAGATGTATTCTGGTAGCTCTACAATTTGTGTAAAAATTGAGAAAATGGAACAAGATTATTTACATTTCCTTCCACCATATGGAATATGAATGGAAAAGAAATGTTCCAAATGCTCTTACTTCTTCTGCATTACAATTTTAAGGAATCTTCCAAAATACCTAAGAGTTCTTGCTACTATAAAAAAGTAATAGGACATCAATTTGTACCATATTCATAGACAAAATGGCAATTTTAATAGAAAGTGTTTTATAAATACTGCATGAAAGAGCTTTCTCTGGGGTAAAACCCCTAACAAAGGATAAAGATGCTTCTTAAGCTACTCTCTCTAGTTACCTTCTTTGGGTTAGAGAGGTAGTCCCCTTGGCGTTATATTCTTAGTTGTTCTAACTAGCTTTGGCGCCTGTATCAATGAGTATCTAAATGAGGAAAGGCTCATGGCGTAGTCGACTAATTCCGCTTAATCCCAACATATCTTCTGCTGCTTAGCGTTGTTTCTCATGCCAGGCATGGCTTGCTGAGATTAGCTTTAGCTGTGGTTAACTCCTCCACAAGTGTTCACACACCGTGACTGCTTCAACAGGGTCAATATGGACTTATTCAACAAAATGTTCATCAACCATTTAAGAAAGGAATGTAAGTGACATGTTGAGCTATATAGTTTTTTATCTTAAAAGTGGGTTTAATTGCAGTTAAAGTAGAGAAAGAGCTGGTTGAACTTTCACCCGGTAGGGTTACAAATGGAGAGTGTGGTAGAGAGACAGTATAATAAGATCTGTGATCACTAACAGTAGTTACATAATTTCAAGCTTGATTAACTATTGTTTGGAATTAATGTGTTTTTCTTACTTCTTTTTTTACAATGGAAGTATTTATGACTGATTTTATGACTTGCATGGTTGCTCTGAAAAATAGCATTATTTATATATATATATAGCCATTTTTTGGTTTGTACATATATTATTATTACTTTGCACTAAAAGTATAGTTCACACAGAAATGAAATTTTGCCATTGTTTAGTCATTTTTAATGTAATTTCAAACCCATATGCTATATTTTTTTTTCTGTAGAACACAATAGGACAACGTTTAAAGAATGTTTACGTATTCCATTTTCACACAATTCTGCAATGTTGTTTATTACTCTAACGCTTGGTTGTCATAATGAATGTGCAATGAGACTGTCCTAAAAGTGGATTCTCTACAATCCGCTACAAAAATAATTTAAAAAAGTAAAATAAAACTTGAGGTATAATTTTTAAGGTGAGTGATCTGATACCTGATATTATGGAAGGCAACAGGCAAATTCCTGGATGCTTGTGAGGCAAATTCAAACAAACGTTAAAGCATTTCTTAGCAGAGCTCCAGAAAGTTAATTCAGCCATTCTTCCCCTGAAGACAAGACAAATATTTCCTCTGAAATCCATTCAGTCTGGTGTGATAATTTAATGGTCTCTTTGTGAAATTAGCTTACATGCTAAAATACACAATGCAACTTTTTCACTGTCCAAGCTAATGCTGGAGTTCATTAGGAATCCCATTCTTCACTGTAGTTTTATGGCTGGCACATCAAGTTATGGTTGCCAGAGCGGTTCGTACTGTTTGACACATGCAAAGAACAAAAACGAGGTCATAAAAGCAGCTTGAATCGGGGTCTCCGTTATTCACTCACATTAAAGAGACATACCCACATTCTCCCTCACAACAATATGAGACTCTTATTAGGTGCTTAAACTACAGGGAGCAAGAGCTTTGAGGGTACTATTTAAGTCAAAGGAAGGGATGCAACATTGGCAACAATCCTCTTATCTACTTCAGTTTTATTATTGAATGTTATAACACAAACAGTTCCTTCTCAGTTCAAGGGAACACAGCATACTAGTTTGTTTAATTGTATGTTATTACTTGTTTAAAGGGGTCATATGACGTTGCTAAAAAGAAAATTTTTTTGTGTATTTGATGTAATGCAATGTGTTTATGCTGTTTAAGGTTCAAAAAACACATTATTTTCCACATACTGTACATTATTGTTGCTCCTCTAAACCCCACCTTTCTGAAACACACCGATTTTTACAAAGCTCATCGTTCTGAGAAGCGAGGCGTGCTCTGATTGGCCAGCTATCCAATGCGTTGTGATTGGCTGAATACCTCAAGCGTGAGACGGAAATGTTACACCCCTCACCGTATTGTGATACCGTGTCCTGGCGAGATGACACAAAAACAATAAAACCCATTACAAACGAAGCATTTGTTGCATCCAGTAGGGACATAATTACTGATTATTATGACTTATACTGTCTTTTACGTGTCGCGTTGCATTGCACCGCGTAAACATTACCATGTCTGCATTTGTGATCGGAGATATGACAAACAACAAGCACTAAGTTACTCTACACAGCTCAAAACTCGCGTTTGAATAGTCAGTGGCAGAAACGTACTTACAGGCTGTGAGTCAGAAGCACCAGACTGTCCTTGCAAAGTTGGAATTGCCCCACTTTATAGAAACAGCCTTTGTGCAAGCCAGCATTGCAGGCTACTCTTCCAGGTTCAGGAAATAGTCCTCCGTAAAATGCGCTGCACACAGTCTAATATTTAGGTTGAACTGTTCTGGAACAGTGTTGTAAATACAACTTAACCACGGATTTCTAGTTGTGTCCTCTTTTGGAAGCCCAAACAAAGTACGTTCGCTTTCACAACGAACACATCATCTCCAGTACATGGTGCCGGCGGCAGCAACAACACTACAGCGAGAATAAAAGTCCCGCCCTCTTTCTTTGCATGTACGTTTGGGCGGTGTTTTACAAATCTCCCCACACCGTGACGTAGACGCGTGGGGGCATGTTTGAATGAGCCGTTTTTAGGGGGGCGTGGCAGAGTCTTAACTTTTATAAAGAATTTCTCTTTGGTTTTGAGACTTTAATCTTTGCAACTTCAGGGATCTTATCTATGCACAAACAGCTTGTAACACTCCAAAGAGAAAGGAAAACTTGAAATCGCATCATATGACCCCTTTAGACATAAGATTTGCTCTTGGTTAAGTTTGTCCATACCTGCAACTGTAAGGTCCATAGCAGAGTCCCAATTCAGAAGCTGCATCCTTCAGTCCATCCTTTGCAACATTTGTGCAGTTTTGTAATGTTAGATATTTGATTGATTTGAAAATCAGTACTTACATTTAAAAGTGTCATCCGGCATTTCCTTTCAAACGAATCCTGTTGTCACTTATGAATCTCGGGATAGTCTGGGCCGTGAAGGATCCGTCTGTTGTATCCTTCATGGCCTGGGATGCACTTTGAGGACCCATTTGAAGAAGACTTTGAAATGGGGAAGTCTTTGTCACATTGTTGTTGTTCAAGATTCAAGATTCAAGATTCAAGATTTTTATTTGTCACATGCACGATTATATAGAGAATATATAACCAGCAGTGAAATGTGAGTAAATGCATTCAGTCTTTGAATACAGCCTCTTTATTGGGACACAGTTGCTTTCCTGCAGAGTTTAGCTTTAATACACCTGCTTGAAAGATCCAAGTGATCCTGATGACCTTGATTAGCTGGTTCATGTGTGTTTAATTAGGGCTAGAGCTAAACATTGCCGGAAGGGGGCCTGCATTGAACAAAGGCCCTCCAAGTCATATCTAGAAATCAGAATTTCATAAAGAATTGAAGATCAGCTCTTTTTATTTAGGACAGTGAGCAACCGCCTAGCAAACACCCAGACAACCTCAACCACTCCAAAGCAATGCCCTAGCAGCTACCCAGAATACTCTAGCATAGTGGTTTGCACAGGCAAGCACCATTCATGTTTCTTCAGAACTTGTAAAACTCTGCTCTGGTTTCTTTTATGGAGCAGGTTTCTGTCAAAGTTTTTGCATTGTGCAAACTGAAATGTAATGTTTTCTTTTACTAAGTCAAAGTTCCTGCTAGGTTTTGTTGAGCAATCTCCACATAATGTTGTCTTTGAAGGAACACAACTTCTGGCCCTTCTGGTAAATTGGTTCACTACTTCAGATCTTTCAGCCTTTGATCATATCTTCCTGCTTTCTCAGACATTGTTTTCTGAAGAGAGATTCACAAACTCTGAGATCAAAACCCTTGAGACGTAAATTGAACCAAAACATTTTAGTAAAAACTTTTCCATCCTCAATGACAGGCAAAACCAACAGCTTTTGCAAAAAGTCAGACATGATAAAGGGTGAGTTTGTCAAGTAAGACATGTTGCTACTGTAAATATGGATTTTTGTTAATCCTGGAGCAACATTGCTGTCATACAAAAATAGTCTTAGCTGTACCAAGACTAATTTTAAAGCATATTAGTGTGCATTTTCATGCAGAGGTTCTTTTTAAGGTGTTATCTCATGTGTACAGGCATCAAGTGAAAAACAACTTCCAAGTTAACTACTATAAGTCAAATGGAAAAACAGTGGGCAGCCGTATCTATAACTCAAGACTCAATGTGTGCTCTTTCTCCTTAGGAGATCGCTCGGGAAGATGTTTCCTCATTCAGGAAAATCCATCGTCTTTGACAGCTTTCCAGATCCATCTGACACCTGGGAGATCATTGAGACTATTGGTAAAGGGACTTATGGGAAAGTTTATAAAGTGCTTAACAGGGTCAATGGCAGCAAAGCCGCCGTCAAAATACTGGATCCAATCCATGTGAGTAAAACTCTGCTAGATCAAACCTGTATGTGGTGTGTGTTTTTAGGTCACAAGAGAGACAACAAGCATAACTTTCAAAACATGCGTATCTGTGAGACCTGTTTTGCCCAACCCTGAGTCATAATTTTTACACATAGAGCAAACTCAAGGTCAGATTTACACAGAACTGAGGTTAAGAGCAGTCACTTTTCAGGTTCAATCAGTTCACATTTGTGTGCATATGCATGCATTTGTGCATTTGTGTGTACTTGTGAGAGTGTTTACACCTTAAGAGAGGCCTGCAGGCAATTACTGACCACTGAGAACAAATACTCGCCACTGTCATATCAAGACCAGAACATCTATATCCTGCAGATAATGCCAAAAGGCTCTCTGTTTCTCTGTCTCTCTCATTATTTCTCTAGCCACACAGTCTTTCTTTTAGTGATCGGGCAAATAAAAGGGCCCCTAACAGCACATCCCCAGACTAATCATGAGACGGTTTTTCAGAAAATGTGTAATTTGTGTTCATTTACTTCACCAGAGCTTCTCCAGTTCTCCCTTTCAAGGTCCTGAAAGGAGGCTTGGAAGTATTTCAATGGCCTTTGGCTGCCAGTATATTTAAAATTACTCATCCAGATCAAATAAATCTAGGCTTAATTTAATAGACTGCAGCTGCCGTGGTCATTGTACCTCAGATATTCACAAATATTTATTTTCACCGCTTTCCAAGCACAGGAAATGCAGTAATCATGTGTAGTAATAGAAATATGGAGCACTTTTGAAGCCAAAAGGCATCACAGAAAAGACCCGTGCACCGTATCCATTATAATTCTACATTCAGAGGTTGTTTTTCCTCCAGGTTCAATCAGTAAACAGTAATTTTCCAACATTGGAGGACATGGAAGCCAACAAATATTATTTCAGTATATCTCCCATGTTTAGTGTACCGCTGTGGCCTGTGCGGCTTTATTAATGCTGACATTTCATGACCTTTCCAGTTTCGCTAAATTCAATAGATAAAATGACTCTGACTTTTTTTGCATCAGTGCCTCTCTTTGTGTTTCATGAAACATTGACTATTTTAAAAAAATCTAACTGTTCACTCAAAATTGAAAATGGAAGTTTGAGCCATTGCCCTGTGTCTCTTAAAAGTCAATTAAATTCATCTGTTTCTTTCAGGACATTGATGAGGAAATCGAAGCCGAGTATAACATCCTGAAAGCTCTCTCAGACCATCCCAATGTTGTCAAGTTCTTTGGAATGTTCTACAAGAAGGACGTCAAGAACGGGGACCAGCTATGGCTAGTGCTAGAGGTAAAGTTCAATTCCATGTCATGCATGTGGGCCTCATTTATTTAAGCTTGTTGTATATCACACACATGTTAAATTGGGCTAGTGGCATTATCGGCAAACACTTTTAAAAGCCATAATCAATCACCGTTGTTATATCTGCAGCTGGAAAACATGCATATGCTAATGTGTTTGTAAATCAGGACAAAGTGTACTGCGTGCTATATCATTATCACATTATGGATTTATTGCTGTCATCACAGTGTGGGCTAATGGGGTATGTATGAAAGCAGTGGAAATCTGTTTATAGAGGATTAGCCAAATATGCTGCTAATAAAAGGTTATTAGTGTCAACACCTCTGTATTTTTGGGAGCATGTTTCAATTGGAACATAGAAAACATTTCTCAAATTCTGTTGAATGTCAGGATGAATTGCTTTGTTTTTAGAATAATCAAGGAATTTTGCATATGTGTTATTTTTTAAAATCACATTAGGCCTAAAGTAAACATAGTGACCTTTTGTGTTGTTTGACTACTTGAGAACAGACAGGTATAAAGGTGCACATTGTGGAAATGGTATAAGATGAGTGTTACATAAGAGACTTTAGTTTCAGCAGTAGGTCTGGACAGAGTTTTTGTGGCAGGACAGGTATGGGGGTGTGGAGATGACTACTAATGTGGACTGGCTGTGTGTTGCTTAAGATGAGCAAGTTCAGATATCAGTTCTGCATTCAGGCGCACAGGCTTTAGCAGGAAAGACATGGTCTGAAATAGCATTCTTACAGTGAGGTCACTTTATATTGCACCATACTGTAACTATGTATTAATGAGTAATGCTCAGTAGTTATGTCTTTCAGCAGTAATTATCCAGAAAAATGTTAAGACAGCCCATGAATGTTGTATCGAATTTACTAATGTAGTTGTGTTATTACAGCTGAATCATACAGTAATTAGAATATGCCAGTACAGGAACATAACATTATATACATCTAGTATTTAACGTGTATTATTTGTATTCTTTAGTTTAATATGTAGAATTATAATCAGTTTTACATTTTTAGTAGCCTCACAACTGCTAGTATGGTCCTGCACAAAAAGTTTAATTTTGGCTCAGCAAATTCCAGAAGTGACATAATGCATAATTTATATACTAATACAACACAATTATTAGTTTGCTTAAATTGTGCACTTTTTCAAATATTCTCAAGGCATGTTTTTAAAATTAAAGCCTACTGATGGATTTTCATAACTCCCCCAAAGTGCAATGATACAGATATTGTATTGGATGGTAATACCAAGGTACTTTGATATATGCCATGGTAATTACAGTTATGATAACATTTTGCTCATACAGTACCATGATATTTACATAGGCACTTCAAACTGAATTTTATGTTATTATTGTGGTACATATCCAAACATAGGTGGTGGAGGGAGTATATTTGTTTGGGATTTGGGGGGTTGACCTACTTATATTAAGACTTAAAGGAAGTCAAATGAAATTGTTTATGCTGTCAAACTGCATAAACCAGCATTACAGTATATAGATATAAGTCCAAGGTTACTAAAAACCCAAATCAGTCATAATCCACTACGATTTGTAGGGAGAAAATTATTTGCAGTTGGTTTTCAAAATAGTATTGTATGAAAACATCAGATGTACAGGTTGGGAAGTAATTTTCTCAGTGAGAGGTTTTGTTATTGTGTCCTTTAAATGTGCTTCCGATCTCAGACATGTATAAACATTATAATTCTTTGAAGCCTTGGAGTTCAACATGTGCTCAGCAGAATATTTCCAAGACGCTGTGCCCCTGAATATCTCCACCACTTATCTTTGTTCTCTGATTATCACAGTGCAAATAGACCATTCTGAGACCTTTTTGTTGATTATAGAAGCCTTCATGGAGGAAATCACATGATCAATCAGTTAGTCAATGTCAGTTAGTTTTGTATTATCTTTGTTAAGCACAGTATCAATACTGTTACCCAGGGGAAACAGATCGTAAGCAGGGCTTTTTTCTGCTTTTGCACAGCTGAATCGGTTCTTGGATCGTGTTCAATATATTAGACCTGTCTGGAGAGATTATCTCATGTTTACCTGGTGTGAAACTTTACCTCAGTCTCAAGGTATGGGGCTGAGGAGGTTTAGTTAACATGTCCCACATAGTCCTATAACCTAATCTCAGAAGACAATACCATGACTTTCTAAGCCAGTTTTTATAAATAAAATAAAATAAAATAAAATAAATTGTATAAGCCTGTGCGTAGTATAAAGTTGTTTTACTAATGTCAGACATCACACAGTTTTCCACACATGTCTGAAAGCATGTAAAGCCTGGTATTAAAATTAAAAATCAGATCTCTGTCAAATATGCATGTGACTATTCATAAAAGTTTTATTTGTGTTAACTATGTTTCAGAACCAAAGTCACACTTTAAACAGTCTGATAACAAAATATCAAACCAAGTAAAAAAAAAAAAAAAAAAAAAAAAAAAAAGTGTTTTAAGCAAATACAAAAGTTTCAAATGTTAAAACAATAAATATACTGCTTTAAATAATAATAATAAAAAAAAAAGTTAAATCTCAGGGAATAGCTCTAGTATTATTTGTTTGATGTTGCTTGGTTTAAGAATTTTATAACATAAAGCGATGACATTTACAGTGTCTTGTTCAAATGCTGCCACTGTCCAAAAAATAATGTTTATAAAGATTTCTGCATATTTCAGCTGAATTGGAAATCTATTTTTGATGAAAATGTTAATACAGTATAGTACATTTTTCTCAGGCTCCACGAAGAAACCACATTCTTCTTCTTTTTTTTTTTTTTAAACACAGTTACCACAAATTACAAAAGCAATTTTCTTCCTTTGCAAAGCTTTAAGCAAGTTTCTCCTTTTTTTTTTTTTTTTTTTTTTTTTTTTGTTCGTGTTTCTCTAAAGAGCGTTGGATTTCTGTATGCAAACTCCTGCATGCAAAATCCACAGTCAGCAATCTAAATGTGGAAGTTAATCCTCTGGCTGGAATCACAGCTGAGCATTCAAGCTGTCAGCAGCAAGTTAGCAGCCGAGGAGATGGGGGAACGCAGGGGTGTTAAATTGCCATGGTTACAGTCGTCCCCTATGAACTGTAATTTTCCGTATTTCAGTAGGATCTGGGAAGAAGGCACATTGAGTGACCTCTGATTACAGAGAGGACTCACATAAATTGCGTCCTCCACTTTGCTGGCTGCTCATCAGGCCTGGTGCTTGTTCTGCCTCTCTATTGTGTTGTGGGTTCTAATTATGGATATGAAGGGAACTGCTTTCATCTGTACTCACCGGTTCCTCATTGTATAAGGAGCCGACTCCGCTCTGTCATATTAAAACTTCAAAGATATTGGAAATGTTCTCTATTCGGTTTTGTTCAAGTTGGCTTGTAGGCTTCAGTTGGTGGTTAATGGCTGGGAAAGGACTGACGACAGCAGTTCATTGTTGTAGTTTCACATGAAACAGTATGTCTCTGTACCACTGTTATTCTTTCAGTTCATTTAAAATGCCTGGCTTTTTGCGGATATGAAGCTTGTAAAAGCCTGCTTGATGAAGTGGATTTATTGAGTGGATTCTTAAAAACTGGAGAAAATCAATATAACATGGGGCTTGCATCTTTGCTCAAGTTATTTGCAAAAACCTGTAATATGATTCTAGTTAACATTAGTCAATGCAATGGTTAACATGAAATTGCAATGAGCAATATTTGTAGTATTTATTAAAGTCTGTTATTTTTGTGTATGCATTTTACATATTTTAACATCTTAATCTGCATAAAATAACATTAATGTAAAAAAAAAAATACACGGTCACACTTCATTTTAAGATCCAATTCTCACTATTAATAAACCATTAATTATGACTTTTGAAAAAAAGTTTCTTTTGCATTCAATTTTTATGAAATAGTTATTATTTCACAGGTTATTATTACACTTTCCACCTCAATGATGCTTGTTAGGACAGCACATCTGTTAGACACATTCATACACTTTCTTTACTCTCTGCCACAATGCTGAGCTGTTGTGGGTGGTTGCCAGGGTGTTGTTATGCAATGCTCTGGGTGTTTCTGCCATGTTGAAATGGGCAGTTGGGGTTGCTTAAAATTAGTATGATATTCTAAGTTCTACTTTAGATATGGCTTGGGTCCCTCCAAAATATTTAATAAAGTACTTAACATAAATAAGAAGATTTCTGTGAACTTCAAGCAACATTGACTCTAGGTCAGTTTTATTGCAACATATTGTTTCAAATGGTTATTGTCAGTGTCTTTCTGTGTAACTATATTCAACTTAACACATTGTGGTTAAAACGGTGGATCAAATGACGCATTTCCCTGCTGTTTATTTTCACTCATTCCCTTTAATATGCTCAAAGTGGTGGCTGTGGTTTTTGGTCTTGTTTCCTGTATTGAATGGCGGGTTCTTTGGCGCACCCATTGAAACAAAGCCCTTTTCGAACCATGTCTAATGTGTCTAGCTTGTGCCCATCATTAATTCACAATGAGGCTTAAAATGCCATTGTTTGTCAGAGCTTTTTCATTAAACGTCGAGGGAAAGCGGACACCTAGCTAATTATTTGAGTGCAAATGATAAGGTCGCTTGAACAAAAGAGGTGTTTTTCTATAAAAAAAAAAAAAAAAAAAAACATGACCAAACAGGATTCATTAAATCTCGTTCAGCTTCGGATAACTTACGCAGGTTATATCATATTATTAATTAAATGAATAGTTCGTCCTCCCCTTGCGCAGTATTGTTTCTAGATGCGATGAAAGCTTTCGACCAGCTAGAATGGAACTATTTATGGGCGGTTCTACAGCATCTGGGTCTAGGACCGAGTTTCATAAATATAATAAAAGTTCTGTACGCCAATCCAGCAGCCACTGTTCTCACAGGTGCTGTTCGCTCGAACCCATTCTTTATACATCGAGGTACTCGTCAGGGTTGCCTGCTTTCTCCTCTGTTAATTTCCCTATCCTTGGAACCCTTAGCTCAAGCGGTCCAACAGTCTGAAACTATTTCTCCCATAATTATACGGAATACTCATCATCATATTTCTTTGTTTGCTGATGATATCTTATTGTTTTTGGAGAAGCCGTCACATTCTATTCCTCATGTGTTGAATTTATTTGACCAATTTGGATCTCTCTCTGGGTTTAAAATTAATTGGACTAAGTCATGTCTACTTCCCCTCAATTCTAAAATTGATTCCATATCCCTTTCTACATCAAAAAACTATAATAGTATTCTAGACAAAGTATCCTCAGATTTGGAAAATTGGTCTCGTCTTCCTACTTCTTTTCAGGCTCGTATATCGGTGATTAAAATGAATGTTCTGCCACGTATTAATTTCTTTTCTTCCATGATTCCTCTCGCTCCATCGGTTGGCTACTGGAACAAACTTGATGCATGTGTTTCACGGTATATTTGGGATGGGAAATGTCCTCATATTAAACTGACTACCTTATAACGATGTAGATTACATGGAGGTCATTCTTTCCCTAATGTTAGACTGTATACTCAAGCCTTTTCCCTCTGCCCTTTATCAGTTTGGTTTGATCCTAACACTTCTGTGTCTTGGAGAGCAATTGAGGAATCTATTGTTTATCCGTATAAATTGAAGCATCTTGTTTTTTGGGGGGTTCCTCTTAGGCAGTGTAAATCTCGGATTTGTCCCATTGTAACCCACCTCCTCTCCACATGGAGGGATGTTGAAAGACGTTCACAACTAGTTACAATATGGCATAGGCATTCGCCTATTTTCCACAATAATAATCTTCTGTCAGGCAGTACTCCATTTCATTGTCCGCAGTGGACTTATAATAAAGTAAACACTCTGGGAGATATCTATGATGATAGTAGTTTAAAATCCTTCCAGAATCTCAAAACTCAATATAATCTGCCATGCACCTCCTTTTTTATGTATTTGCGCATTAGATCGGCCCTGCGGACATATGGGGTGCCTTGGAACTCTCTGCCTGTTCACCCTTTGCGCAAACTAATCCTTCCTTTTGAGGAATCTCCCTCCTCTGCTTCAGTCATCTATCTCTTTCTTCTGGAGCATTCATACAAACCTTTATCTATTACAACTGTTTGGGCTAAGGATCTTAATGAGGATGTGTATGTTTTATTTTTGAATCAGGTATGGGGTATGTTTAAATTGTCTTCTAAAAACCCTGATCACCAAGTGATTCATTGGAAATTGCTGCAAAGGGTTTACTTGACTCCAAAGAAACGTTTTTATATGAATCTGTCATCTTCTCCTAAGTGTAATCTCTGTTCCCAAGGAGCTTTAGGCACGTTTTTGCATTATTTTGGGGGAGCGCCCCTCTCTCTCACCTTTTTGGACTCTCACAGGACCTTTCATATTTGTTGGGTACTGAGATATGTTTGACTCCACAACATTTTTTTTATGAATGACTTTTGGGACTTCACCTTGTCCGTTCAACAAAGATATTTACTGTTAGCTGCTCTCACAGCAGCAAAAAAACTGCTAGTCAACCATTGGAATCCTCCTCACACAACGGACAGATGAACCTGGACTGTGTATTTGTTGGACATCATCTCGATGGAACTTTCAACTTCTCGTATACATGGATCTAATGTGAAAACTGTAAATTTATGGCATTCAGCTTTTAATGTTGTCATTTTTTCTAAAATCTATGTAAAAAATATTTCATTGATTTATTTTATTTTTTATTTATTTTATTTAATTTATTTTTATTTTATTTATTTTTTTCTTTGAAGTCTACCAGGGGTGGGATGGGTTGGGTTGGGTTCTAAATTTGTATAGCTGCTTTTTGTTTTATACTACTGTTCCTAGAAAAAATAAATAAATAAATAAATAAAAAAAATTCAATAAACAATTGTTAACAAAAAAAAGAGTGGATTCTTCAACTTCTTATTCTTGTCCCCCCCCCCCTTTTTTTTTTAAAGCCTGCATGTTAAGACTTTGAAAGGCATCAGCCATGCTGGCAGTGGGAGCTGAGGAAAGATGGCAGAATTAGTCTTGAGTCTTTTCATCCGTATGTGAGGAATTATGTTGATGACATGTCAGTAGATGACATTAATAACATGTCCTCCGCAGCCTGAGGTAATCCAGAGTGATACGGTCTAAAAATAAAACAATATCAGGAAGAAATTAAACGAATAGGTTTAATTTAAAAGGTTCTGCTTTTAATTCTTGTACAGAATTAATGATTTGATCACATCATTTCAAACCAACATGAATTTCTTTCTTCTGTGAAGCACAGCATGAGATTGTTAAGCAAAATGTTCATCCTCTTTTTTTTTCATACAATGGAAGTGACTGGAGACTATTTAGCTCAAAAAATGGCCATAAAAGTAGTCCATATAACTAATGCACTAAATTCCAAATCTTCTGAAGCCATATAATGGCCCCAATACTTCAAGTGAAATCAAAGAAAATTAACTGGTGTGATGCAATTTTGAACAAAACCAGGTGAATAAAGTTCATTTGGAGTTCTTTTTGGGAGTTTGAAATGGCTTGCCAAAATAAACTGTCTGTTGAGGTCAGACGCGAGTAAAGACATAAACACACAGGAGTCCTGCTTTATAGTACAAATTGAAGTTGTAAATTTAATTGAAAGTAACACTGACACTTTTTTCATTTTTAATATTTCAAAGAAACTTGCTTTAAAGCAGGCTATTGTATAAAGTGCTATATAATTAAACATAACTTGACTTGACTGCCGAATTGCTATGATCAGATGCTTTCTTAAAGGCATACTCCACCCCAAAATGAAAATTTTGTCATTAATCACTTACCCCCGTCTTTCCAAACCCGTAAAAGCTTAATTTGTCTTCGGAACACAATTTAAGATATTTTGGATGAAAACCGGGAGGCTTGTGACTGTCCCATTGACTGCCAAGTAAATTACACTGTCAAGGCACAGAAAAGTATAAAAAACATCATCAAAATAGTCCATCTGCCATCAGTGATTCAATCTGAATTTTATGAAGCAATGAGAATACTTTTTTTACGCAAAGAAAATAAAAAATGTATTCAACAATTCGTCTCCTCTCTGTCTCTTTGTGTCAGCGTAGCGCCATTTTGGAGAGCATCCGATGGACGCAAAGTGCGTACGCTATTCTCTGTCATCAGTAACGCATGGATACGTATTGTGCGTTTATTTATGCTTTGATTTGAATGGAAACCATGTATCCATGCGTTATTGATGACAGAGAATAGCGTACGCAATTTGCATCCATCGGATGCTCTCCAAAATGACGTTACGCTGACACAGAGAGACAGAGAGGAGACAAATTGTTGAATAAATTGTTTTTGCGTACAAAAAGTATTCTCGTTGCTTCATAAAATTCAGATTGAACCAGTAATGGCAGATGGACTATTTTGACGATGTTTTTTATACTTTTCTGTGCCTTGACAGTGTAATTTACTTGCTAGTCAATGGGACAGTCACAAGCCTCCCGGTTTTCATCCGAAATATCTTAAATTGTGATCCGAAGACAAACGAAGCTTTTACGGGTTTGGAACGACATGAGGGTAAGTGATTAATGACAAAATTTTCATTTTGGAGTGGAGTATCCCTTTAAGTGCTGTTCTCTCACTGCTGAGAAACTGCTATTTCTCTTTTCTGCTTCTACGTTCATACAGCTACTGATTCTCTCGTTGTCTCCGTTGGTAAAGCACGAAAAAGAGTGTCCCTTTGTTATTTAATTATTTTATTTTATTTTATTTTATTTTATTTTATTTTATTTTATTTTATTTTATTTTATTTTATTATTTTATAGCACTAACATATCTACAGAAGTGGTATCCATGTTTTTTTAGAAAACGGTTATGAGTACAATCTTCCTGTGATGGCACCATTCAGATAACTCTTCACAGAAGCACAATTAATTTCTTAATATGTAAAACTTTTTTAGATTAGCACCAAATTAATGAATGCAACTTCATTTGTATTCCTGTAGAGCTTTTTTATTTCTTTCTTTTTCTTTATTATCATCCATTCACTTTTTCTAATCAACAGTTGTCTGAGATTTGTGGCACATTTGATGACGTCACTGAATAGACCTGAACCTGGACGTTAATGTTGTAGTACCTGAAGGAAGTGTTTAGTAAAACATTCAAGTTGTTTGCTGTCAGATAAATGTCTCACTCTCTCTGTCGGTCTGTGTCAGGGTGAAATTTAATGATGGCAGGTGATCTCGGGCTGATGCGGCCGTGTTGTAATGAGGTCAGCTTTGCTCTTTAGTCCTCGTGGTACTCTGATGCACTGAAGCACTATACAAATTTAACAGTAAGAACAGATTCAAACCAACTTTGGATGATTTATGTCTGTGATTTTAGCACTGGCATAGTTGTTTTCTTCTGTAATTGCGAATATTGTGAATGACTGTGTTATAAGTGTAATACAATGGCACTGATTGTGAGGTAAAAGCAGTACAAATAAGACCAGAAGTGTATTAACACTATTAAAAATGTAGGTTCTTTATTAGCATATTTAACATCCATGGAACTTTTCCACTGCGCTAAAGGTTCTTTGTAGTTGAAAAAAGGTTCATTAGATTATTAAAATATTCAGAACTTTTCAGAACTGTTCACTGACAGGTGAACCCAAAATAGTACTTCTGTGGCATAACTGTGAAAACCTTCTTTTGGAACCTTCATTTTTAGGTGTAGGGTCCATTTTTGTTGGACTAAGGGTTTGTTTTATTGAACAACCTGATTGCCAATTACCTTCAGTCACTGCATAAGCAACTCAAATGAAGAACATGTTTGCTGCTGCCTCTGTGCTTGACTCTGAAGCGTTTACTGTAGTTATAAATGAAATGGACAGCTCCCTGCAGTTAACTCAATTAACTTTGGTAAACAGTACTGAAACATGAAGGTGTGCTACAATGCCAAAGGCCCCTCTGGCACAGTAATAATGAGATTTCAAAATGGGCCTGGAGCTGTGGGAATGCTCCATTTCACACCCATCAACATACTTTGTGTTCAAATGTCCACGTTTCACCTTTCTTGTTCAACCCAGTGACAAATGACCCTTTGGTAACACTTTATTTTAAGGTCTCTTAACTAGTTGCTTATTAGCATGCATATTACTAGAATATTAGCCATTTATTAGTAGTACTTAAGCACATATTAATGCCTTATTCTACATGACCTTATTCTACATCCCTAATCCTACCCAATACCTAAACTTAACAACTACCTATTAATAAGCAGCAAATTAGGAATTTATTGAGGGAAAAGTCGTAGTTAATAATGAATAACTGTTCCCTATTCTAAAGTGTTAACGACCCTTTCAGCCCACCACTTACCAAACTTGGACGTCCAGAACAAGTTAAATTGAATGCTGTGTTGCCCTTTTTGAGAAGGGTTAGAAAAGAAAAAAGACAGGAAACAGATGTAAATAACATTTAGTAGTGTTTCTAAATGGATTGTAGAGAGTGAGAAAGAGCTTTGTTAAAGTTATAGCTAACCCAAAAATTAGGCCATCCAAGATATAGATGAGTTTGTTTCTTCATCAGAAAAGATTTGAAGAAATTTAGCATAACATCAACTGCTCAGTAATGGATCCTCCTCAGTGAATGGGTGCTGTCGGTATGAAAGTTAAAACAGCTGATAAAAATATCACAATAATCCACAAGTAATTCACACGACTCCAGTCCATCAATTAATGTCTTGTGAAGCAAAAAATTGCATATTTGTAATAAATTCATCTAGACATTTTTTAACTTCAAACTGATGCTTCCAGCTAAAATACGAGTCCTCTATGCATAATATTGCTTTCCCCAGTGAAAAGTTGTCTCATCTGAATCAAAACAAATATGACTGTGGATTAGAGAACAACAGGAGAAGGACTTCTATCACTAGAGGAAGTATTGATAGGAATTATGGATTCATATTTTGGCCAGAAGTGACGGTTTAAAGTTTAATTGCCTCAAAGATTGATTTGTTTTTTACAATTATGCAGGCTGTACCTCACTCTGATGGCACCCATTCAATGCGGAGGATCCATTGATGAGCAAGTGACTTGCTTTCTCAAAATATTTTTAAAAATCTTCTCAGTTTCTCAAAATCTGTTTTGATTAAGAAGTAAACTCATCTACATCTTGGATGGCCTGAGGGTGAATTAATTTTCAGCAAATTTTCAGAGCATTTACCATGGCTCTGTGAATTTTATGGACAAAATACAGTCATTTCAGTAGGAATTCAGGAAATCTTGAGTTTTGCACAAAATATTTCCCCATGCAGATTTCGCAATGGGCTCAAGTTGGTCACGCATATCCTCAGTGTTGTCAGTAGGTTAATTTAGTGGTTTTTAATGACTCATTCTGAAGGTTTCATTACTGCTCCAGTAGGTGGCGATAGATATCTTTTTGAATGAGTCATTGAATCATTCAGCCTACTTGTTCAAAAACACTGATTCATTCTGGGCTGAAACTTCACTGAGAATTGCTCAAGCACATGAAACCTGTCTGCAGTGAGTTTGTTTGGAAATATTTTCATTGACAAAGTAAAAAGCGACAAAGTAACCCTGAATAATGTGTCTGAAATGTAAGTAATATTATTGAATTTATTAAACAATCACAGTTGCAGTTGTGCTGTTAGTCTTTGTAAGGGTCCATTCACACAGACCACGTTTTTGTGTTTTAATGCACTGATTTTCCGTTGTTTTTCAATGCAAACATGCACTAGACAGACTATTGCTCTTGTAACTCTACTTGTGCTTGACACAGCATTCTAAAATATGGTGCTCAAGTTCAAAGAAGTTCAGTTTTTAAAAAATACATCTCTAGATCTTGCATTATTTCAGTTCCACTTCCCTGCACTTTGTGTTTTAAAACATAAAAATGTATTTTGTGTGAATGGCCACCAAGTACTACATTTTGAGGTTTGTGCTACAGACATAAATGATACCTCAGATTGGCTCAAGTACAGTTTTCCCCTGGCAGACAATATAAAACATAAATCGAATATCATGTCATATTTGACTTCCCACCTACTAACAATGCATAACAGCAATGTGTTAAAACAGATCAAAACACCATCAGTGTTTCCCAACCATTGTGTGCTGTGACAGATTGTGTGCCGTGGAAAATTAAAAAAATAAGTCCTATCTCTTTTATATTTCATTATTAATATTTTAAATCAGTGCTATTGGTCATCGTTATGTCTGTTTGTGGGTTTTACAAATATTGAACCAATGAAAAGCATTCGAAAGGGCTTGTGACTAAACATCATAACGCCATTGGATCCTCAAACTGTCAGCCAAACCTCATAACTCCACCCCGCCTCCATTCAGAATGAAGCGCCACGACGCACAGTTTGAAGACGGACGTCTACTTCTTCGCAATGCAAGGATAAATAAAGTTCAATAAACTGATGTTTGAATAAGTACAGTGTTTTCTTTGCTCAAGAAACACTGTCTATAAAGACTAACGTTCAAAAAGTGTAAATAGCAATTAGATTCTATTTACACTGTGCAAATAGCGATGGATTCTATTTGCACTAAGTGAAAATAGCAGTATTTTTTAACGATATGCCATTTACACTGTGCAAATAGCTATAGATTCTATTTACACTTTGTTAAAGTAGCAAGATTTTTTGCTATTTATACTACTTATTGCAAATAGTGGCAATTATCTGCACCTCAGTGTTGTAGTACATTATAAAACAGTACGCAATAATAACGTATTGAGTGTAAATTATAGTTTTAATTCAAATTAGGCTAATAAATGCAGGGATGCCACCTTGTTGGGACAATATAAGCCCTCCCTACACCTACCCTAACCCTACCCAATACTTTATTTTCAACTTTTTGGTAATTTCCTTCATTTTTATTGAAAATAAATGTCTTTCCGATGCGATATGAGATTTGAAAAAGGAGAAAAAATGCCTTACTATCAACACCACTGAAACTGATGTTGAATGAATGTCTTTTTGTAGTGTTGACTATCCCAATCACACGTTGGTGGGTGGAGTTAGTGTAAATAGCCTTTGCCAACAAGGCGGGCTATTTGCACTTAAGTGTAAATAGGCACTTCATTTTAGATATCCTGTGCATAGCGGTTCATCTTTTATATCATGAGATTTTGGCCAAATGTATTAAACAACAAGAAAAACTGAGCGCCCATAAGCTACAATTAAATTTTATAACCTGTAAGTGTAAACTGATGAAAACCTGATGCCATTAATTTACGTCCTCAATGTGGCCGTTCTAAAGACAAAACACCTGTCATTCGCTGGTCAAAAACCTCGTTAACTCCATTTGAGGATGATTTTCAGAAAATTCCAAGTGTCTGATATAAGCCAAAATACCAACTCTGACGACTCATTGTTTAATTATTGCAAAATAAAAAACCTTTTCCTCCTTTCTACCTTTTTATTTATTTATTTATTTATTTATTTATTATTATTATTATTATTATTATTATTATTATTATTATTATTATTATTTTAGTGCTTAGTGGTGTGCCATGAGCTTTTTTACTTATCAAAACTGTGCCACGGCAGAAAAAAGGTTGGGAAACATTGCCATACCAACTCCTTGCCAACACCCTCTCACATTTAAGAAAATGTATAAATGCAGTTATTGCTGCAGTTCTAGTTGGTGAACTAGAAATGACACAATTCAGCTTTACATATTTTCAGTTCTGCAGATGTTTGAGCTTTATGCATAATCAGGGAAATCAAGTCTATCCACCCACCCATCCGAACCCCTTTGCATGAGTCTTGGAAATAGAAGTAAATGTATTTGAAAATGTAAATGGCCTCTCGGGACATAAAGTGATGTGAGTCATTGATGTTCCCTTTGAAGTGTTCAGTGTTCTGCTGAAAGGCCGGATCAAGCAGATTGTTTTCAAAGGATTTGTAATTGGTTGCATTAGTAACGTTAGAGGCAATTTGCTGTTTTTTCTTTATTGGTTAGACATGATTTTCTTAAACTACAAGGTGCACATCTCTGCCTCTGTATTTCTGTCTTTTTCATCAAAACAAAAGAGAATAGATTTTGGGATATTGTAAATAAGAGACTGTCAAAGCATTAATACAAACATTTTGTCCCAATACAATAGCAACGGGCCGAAGACAGCCGTGTTTGCCTTTGGTCGATTTAAATGGCTCTAAATAAGAGGGTTTTGTTGTTGCCTTGGCAACATGGTAGACAGTTTTATGTAATTTCAAGAGGGCTTGCCTCAGAAAAAAAAAGAACTGTGTCCTCTGACTGACGACAAGAATGAAGCATTGATCATAACCTCAACCCTTAGTTAGCTTTATAGGATTCTGTTGCTATAAAAACTGTGTTAGACTTTGTAATCCAATGGAAAATTGCATTTTAAACTTCCCTGCTTCCATGCACTATTTAAAATTTCTCTGTAAATTACAAACAGTTGCAACCTTTGTAAATATTCCTCTGTAAATTTCAACATTTCAACGGAGAACCTGCTTGGTCTACATAATGAAAGGGGAAATAGCTATAGGCTACTGTAGTGTTGAATGTGTCATGAAAAATCAGAAATGTGAGGCCTTTTAAAAGCAAGTGCTCTTTAAAATGTTTGTTTCACCTTTTTATTTTATTTATTTATTTATTTATTTATTTATTTATTTATTTTGATTGATTGATTGATTGATTAGTTGATTGATTGATTGATTGATTTACTTACCAAAGACAGGTTTTATTACCATACAGTATATAGCAGGTTTCTCTTTAATTTTTTGGATAAAAAGCTTTTTCTTTCTTTCTTTCTTTCTTTCTTTCTTTCTTTCTTTCTTTCTTTCTTTCTTTCTGTCTTTTATTTATTTATTTTTTATTTTATTTTGCTAGAAACTGCATATACTACCATACAGTTTTTAATTAATATATTATTTTATTAGAAACAGATTGCATTACCATATGATCTCTATATGTTTGCATATTTTTTTCTTTCTTTACCAGAAACTTTGTTTCTGATTGTTTTTAATAGAAACAGCACATATTACCATATATAACAAGTTGCACTCTATATGTTTGCATACAAATGTTTTTAATTATTTCATGTGTTTTTATTTTTAGTATTAAAACAGATTGTTTCTTTGTCAGAAACATATTGTGTTATCATATACAACAACATTTTTTTTTTTTAATTTAATGTATTTCATGTATTCATGTTTTTTTTTTTTTTTTTTTTTTTTTTTTTTTTTTTTTTTGCAGTTGTGTAATGGAGGGTCTGTAACAGATCTGGCTAAAGGTATGCTGAAAAGAGGGGACCGAATGGAGGAACCCATCATAGCCTACATCCTACATGAAGCTCTCATGGTAAAATCCAAAAACAGCCCCAATCCTCTTTATTTTAGTATATTAACACAAATGTATCCTTTCAATGAGTTTGGGTCTGTAGCATGTGCCTTTGTCTCTGAAGGGTCTCCAGCATTTACACATCAATAAGACCATCCATCGAGATGTCAAGGGCAACAACATTCTGCTCACCACAGGAGGAGGAATCAAGCTGGTTGACTTTGGTGAGGAAGTTGTTCTTTTATTGGGAAGGGACTGCTGGCTGTGAAAGAGAAAGCCTGAATGATTGAGTGTGAGTGCTTGTGTGCGAGTGAGAGACCGGTAGCTTGAAGACAGTGTTTTATACACGGGTCAAAGCCATTACACATGAACGTTTCAGTGCTAAATGAATAGCACTTATTTCCTCTCATCAAGAGCACTGCATTTACATGTACAGTGATGATGGATGTCTAACACACTTGCACTAAAACCCCTGTCTATCATCATGTCATTGGGACAGAGGATATTGTCTGCTTTCAGTTACTAATGATTTGCTTCTAGCTTTTCTTAACCAAATGAAGCTCTCTTAAATAGAGTGTGTTAAAACAGAGCTGCAGTCATACAGGATTTATTGATTCCAGTTCACCTTAATGATTCTGCTTTCTTAACGGTTGCATTAACAGTTCTTTGAGTAATTTTCATCACTCTAAGCTGCCTGTCTAAATGGTATGAAGGTATATACTGTGTGAAGGTAGAAATGTGTCAACTGGTAGCGATTTTGCTATACCACTACTGTACAGTAAATATATTTGTCTGGCAATCAGTGGGCAGGACTGTACATAAATTTATTTAAAAAAGGTATTTATTTAAAATTTATAACAATATTGTTATTGTTAACTAAAACTAAAACTATTAAAAATCATTTTCAGCAGAAATAAAGCCGATTTTGTTTGTTTGTTTTAGATATTTATACTAATGCTGTCAAAAGTAGCGTGTTAATTCAGGCGATTAAATTTTTCACGTTCTTCAGCGGCAGCTCTTAAAGTAATAGCAGCCAAATAAGCTGATTACCCAGCTTCTGTGATGTCTGTTAATCAAAGTACAAAAGAAAAAAGAGGAAATCAATATATTTTGTAGCTTTAAGGATTCATCTATATTTAATTTAGAATTTAGTGTTTCATAACTTTATTCAGTTTCTGTATATTTCCTACTTGCTGAAGGGCACAGGTAAATATGACATTTATTATAATGGATTTATGTGAAGATTGTTTTAAGTTCACTTAAATTAGAAGTTGTTATTTTTTAAAGTCTAATAAATGTTAAAATTGATAGCTCTTAATTATACTCTAATGTTGAATGGCTATAGTCAATGGTTAAATGTTAGGAAAAAAAGAACAATATTCTAGAGACATCAGTATTATTGGTATCAGTGATACTCGCCTTCACTCAAAAAAAAAAAAAGAAAAAAAAAGAGAGATGCCATTAAGCAATTATTTAAAATATACTACCTTTATGTTGTTTCTAAATTAATTTGAAGATTGAATATGAAATTATTGCAATATAAATTTATATTTAAAAACTTTAATGTTAGGTAGGATTCATCGCGATTAATCATATATATATATATATATATATATATATTTGTTTTTTTATTCGATTGACAGCAGTAATTTAAAGCTATTATAAATATTACGAAATTTCAACCTAAACAGCTTAAACAAAAATTAGAAATGGCTATTTGACAATTAAATGAAATAAAATAAGTTGAAGTTGAAGTACTAAAATTACTAAAACTGAAATAAAAATAAATTAAAGCTAAATAAAAATATATATAAACAAAACATAAAAATGACAACTTAAAACAAACATAAAACTTAACATAAAATTAAAATGAAAACTGAAAATACAAAAATAAAAGTAAATTCAAAATATTAATATGTACTAAAATATTACTGAAATAATCCTAAAAAACACTGGTGTATATCAAATATTTTACAGTAGCTTTGAATATGGTTCATCCAATCTAAATTTGGAGTCATTATCTGTGTTATAATGTAACTCAAGTGTTACATAATGTATGCTACACCAAATAGATCATTCATTTGCTATAAATAATCATCTTCTGGTCTGTGTCTGTCAAGTTCCAAATTAAATGAGAAAAAAAAAATGCTATGCTACTGTAATGCTAACACATGTAACACTGTATGCTAACACATACTTCATGAGATAATATTTTGGTCATACTGCCAACCCCTATAAATGAGAAAAAAAATTGTATTGTTGCACAATTCTAGCATGCACAAACATAAATAACTGAATAAAATTACTTAATAAAATTAATATTTACTGGATCTAGAAACTTTACCGTCTTTATTGTACTATACTTGGAATTTAGTTTCTCAGTGTATGTGTATACAATATGCAAAAAAACAAAAAACAAAAAAACAAAAAAAACAAATCTAAATCGAAAATCTAAATTTATCTAAAAATCTACATTTAGTAGACCTCGACTTTGTGCCGCCTAATGAATTTGTTCCATAAAATAATGTTTTAACTCAAGGCTGTGTGATTTTGTGTATACTCTGCTGTGCAATGTGCCTAACAACAACCTTTGTTTCACTATATTCACAAAATAACGTTTTCTCTCTTAAGTTATTACTTAATGAATCTGTCCTCATCTGTGAAAAACTGGAGATGTCCCAGAACCACTCATTGAACAGTTAACCGGTATTTTCTCAAAAATTATACTAGTTTGAAATATAACCAGCTCTTGATTCCCAAACATAAATATAACAGTGAAGCAGACCGTTCCTGAATGCCTCTTTTTATTACTTGTGAAAAAACATGTAGCCTTTTCATTGAGGCAGTAAGTGGAGCATTTTTAGGAGCTTCTTCCAGAACAGCCATATACGAGAGCTTATAAACCTTTAGAAAGCCAGTAAATGCTTTTCCTGCGAATAAACAGCCAATCGTAGGCTTTTGTGATGTGGCACAGACTAATGTTTGCTATGCTCCACACGTTCCCTTCACCCCCTTCACTATTAATTTCCAGCCTAAAATCCACTCTAAATGTAATCTCCTCTTATGTTATTCTCTAGGCCGCATTTAGCCCCTGAGAGGAGATAGTTGCCCCCCCCATCCTCAAAACCCCCCGTCATAGGGGTATCAGCCACAGAGCAGAGGCACATAAAGAACGTAATTAGTCGACTGCATCCGAGGGACACGGGAGATAACGGGACATCCTCCTCTTTTTAGGGAGGGGTAGGGGGATGGGCATATGGAGAGAGAGGAGAGGTGGAGTTGAGCACTGCGGAGAGAGAAGGAGAGAAAAGAGAGAGCGTGATAGAGTGATGAGTCATTCCAGAAACTCAAAACTGCTGTAGCAAAGTTGCTGTCAGCAGAAAGAGCTTTCTGTCAGAGTTTGTCAAGGACATTGACTGAGCTCCTCAGTGACATCACAGAAATGTGACCAATAGAATTGCATCAGTTGTGCAGTGTGTACAGAGCATCACTATGGCCTGCTTTGAAGGGTTCAGGGCATGTGCACAATTGGTGTACTTTATGCACTTTATTTTGTTGGTATCATGTTATCAAGGTAACAAAGCAATTCCTTTGTTACATTGATAACATGATAGCAACAAAATCATGTTTGTGGTTATTAAAAGAGTCTTCCAGGTATAAGCTTTTGCATAAACTTAGGCATGCTCTTAAAAAGAGTAAATATTATGGAAATATCATTTAAAAGTATATACTTAAGTGCTAGTTAAACATAATGTTTTCAGATACACAATTGCATGTTAATTGTGAATCAATGAAAATGTATTGTAGTTTAACTTAACTTTAGTGTTTTTGACCCACTTAAGTATCCATTTTATTATCTAATTTCATAATGCATTGTATTGTCTTTGAAATTTGGTTAAAGTGTCCAGTCAAATGTAATGGCAAAAATTATGCTAAACTAAATAAACTTTAAAGGGATAGTTCAACCAAAAATGAAAATTACCCCATGATTTACTCACCCTCAAGCCAACCTAGGTTTATATGACTTTCTTCTTTCAGACAAATACAACTGGAGTTATTTAAAAAAAAAAAATGCCCTGGCTCTTCCAAGTTTTATAATGGCAGTGAATGACTGTTGAGATTCAATAGTCCAATAGAAATCCAATACTCTGCGTCCATCCATCATAAAAAGTACTCCACACAGCTCTAAATGTCAAATTACAAATTTATAATGAAGTAGTTGCAGTTTAGTACATTTAAAATATATTAATTTATGTAAAAATCTAATATCAAACACACTACACTTGAAAATTACCGTCAAATTCTTCATGTAATCTGGTATGTTAGTCAACACATCAAAATGAGTGTACTTTAAAGTGTGACAGACAATTATTAAAACATAACTTAAAATGTATATTGATGTTATTACAAAATGCACTTTTTAAAAGTGTACTTAAATGTGTTAAGAAACAGTAATAAAGTTATTTATTTATTTATTTATTGATTTATTTATTTATTTATTCATTTTAAGATTTGAAATACACTACAAACTCAGAGCTTATGGAACAGTTCACTTAAAAATGAAAATTGTCATCATTTACTCAACCTCATGCTCTTTGAAACCCATATGAATTCATTTCAAAGGAATTGTCTATATTGAAAAATGTCCAAATGTTTTTTGTTTTTTTTTCTTTCTGTGAATAACATATCAGTCTGTTCATCATACAGTGTACAAGTAGCATTACAGGTTTGGAAGAGTGTTGTTTTCCTTTCTCTCTCTCTCTCTCTCTCTCTCTCTCTCTCTCTCTCTCTCTCTGTAGTGTTTGAGTATAAACATTTCTTGGACTTGTCATAGTTTCAACATAGACTAAACATTCTCATAAACACCCCAGTGTTCAAAATATATGGTTTTCAAATCTGCATAATTTAACATGAAGCATTTACATAAGCAGCGCATGTAGAGTGGATGATTAGTGTTAATGCAGCCGCATAAATGCAAAATGGTAATGTGGCATTAGAGCATGACACAAAGAGATGTTTTTGAAAGGTCTTTAAAGCTTTAAAGACCTCATGAAAATCTTACATTTGTAGCTTTTAGTTGAGGCCATATGTGTTAATGTATCCCTAAAGGCTGACACAATCAAATTTTAACAGATATACACATTTAAAAAGTCTTTCTTTTGGACCAAAACTATTGATGACATGCTCTCCCTCTCAAGGTTGTATACAAATGATGGCACTATAAGAATTTACATAATCCCAAATCCTTCACTAGTAACTATTCTGAGCTGTAACATTCAAGTAATCTAAGTAAATAAACTCTGGTAACACTTTAGTATAGGGACCAATTCTCACTATTAACTTGTTGCTTATTAGCATACCTATTATTAACATATTGGCTGTTTATTAGTACTTTTTAAATAGCACATATTCTGCATGAACATGTTCTACATCCATAATCTTACCCAATATCTAAATTTAACGATTACCTTACTAACTATTAATAAGCAGCAAATTAGGAGTTTATTGAGGCAAAATTCATAGTTAATGGTTTGTAATGGATTAAATGGCTTTTAAAGGGGTCCTATTAAGCTTTTTCACTTTTTGAATTTTAGTCAGTGTGTAGTGTGTATGTTTGGGCATAAAAAAGATCTACAAAGTTACAAATCTCAAAGTCCACTCCAAAGGGAGATATTTAGTTTTTAAAAAATCCCTTTTCAAGAACTACAACGAACGGCTCGTTTGGACTACAAAGTTGTTTTCCTGTATTTGTGACATCACAAATTGGCCAATTAGAATATCATTAAAATAAATCCCGCCTCCGGAAATTCGAATGCACGTTTCAAAATCGCAACCTGGTGCGAGTGTTTTTAAATCACTGTATTTCTGAAGGAAACCGACTGTCTTCAGAAAATTATGGATGTCATTTTCATTTCATCTTGCATGTAATGTCTGATAAAGTAGTATTTGTGAGCGGAGCTCTGCTTTGTGTACAGCGTTACCGGGGAAACCTCGCTCTCTCCCGCTCCAACAACGCCGCCCGCTGGCAGAGAATGAATTTGCTTTTAGTCATTTTGCCTAGCTGTTCGCCAATCACAGTGCACTGGGACAGCTAACCAATCACAACACAATTAGTTTTTCAGAAGGCGGGCCTTCATCAAACGCGGAACTAATCGAGCCGTTTGTGTCAGGCTGGGGAGAAAGGTATTGTAATAATGTAAATTATGTGAAAAATAATGTGTTTTTTGAACCATCAAGCATGATAGCATGTTCTAGTACACACACAAAACAAAATCAAGACTTTAATAGAAAAGAGCATAATAGGACCCCTTTAATACATCCTGCTACAACTTATTTCAAGGAAGGAAAGTCACGTTTGTCAAACCATGGAGTGGTTTCTGTCCTGATCCAAACAAATCATTCCCAATTTGCATATCATTTATGGAAGCTTAATAACCAAATTATGTACCCTGTCTTCATTTCAGACAGGGCTTGAAGGATGCTGCATTCATATGGAGTAGTGCAATCATATTTTATACTAATATGCTGACAAGAGTCATGAACCTAAAAAATGAATGCCATAAAAAATGTATCTTAAAAATACAACATAGAATTTCATCATCATCTTCATCCTTTCATGTATGGTATTTTAGCATGTTTCTGTTTGTCGTATTATTACGTTATCAAAAACTAGCTTGTTGGTTGATGTTATCAAAGTATGAAAAGCCAGTTATCAATATTACAAACTCAGCAAAAAAGGTAAGAGAGGCAGTGTTATGTTTTGAATATAGTTAACAGTTACTTAAACATCATTGTAGGCTTGGCATGTAAACCACATCAGATGTGACTATATTCATAATACAGCACATCCTCAAGGGCCTTATAACTATTATAATATAGAACATTAGACAGAAAATGCTAGTGATTTTATTTCACACTAAAATCACACACTAAAATCTATTTATTTATTGATTTATGTTAAAGAAAATCTACTTTTTTTCTACCTCAAAATTTCACAGTAAATCTATATATCTAGCTAAACTCAATTTGCCAGATTGGAACACAATATTGACCAATCAGCATTCAGGATCACAACTATCCATTTTATAATGGACTGTGCAATCTATATAACCTTCTTAAAATGTATTTATTTATTTATTTATTTGAGAAGGTATTGCTTGATGCCTTAACCCAAACATATTATGAAAGCAGGAAATTAATTATTTTCTATTCTCTTTCTGCATCAGACCACACAAACCTCATTTGAACGTCGCTCCGTTTACCCTGTCAACCTCATTTTTCCAAAAAGAGTGCATTTGCTGAGTGCTTGGTCAGAGACGTGCTGGGGGCGATATCTGTCTCCCACTGTCAGGAATGGAGCCACGGTGAGTGGGTGGCTGTCGGACCGCGACTGTATGCAGAGGTTCCACGTGCCCACGTCTCAGAGAGCTCAGAGTCACGCAGGGCTAATGCGTTATCCGTGTGAAGGGGCTCACGCTATGCTGAGCAGATAAAGCCCCCACACTGACTCATCTGAACGGAAAAAAAAAAAAATGCATTATTAGACAAAAAGAGTGAGAGGAAAGGGGGAATGGAGGAGGAAGCTTTAGTGGCTTTGTCATGAATATTCTAATTGGCAATGTTATCTCTGATGATTATTAAGACTGGCCCTGGGGCCCCGTGCAGATCTAATGTAGCAGAAAGGGAACAGCCGCAGGAGACTGTTTAGTGCTGTGTGTGTGTATGTGTGTGTGTTTAACTGCTATTCTTCAATACATCTATTGTCTGTTGTCCATTTACAGCCCACAGCATATGTGAATCCATGTTTCTGTATTTGTCTCTGGTGTAGTGGGGATTTAATGTGTTTGTGGGTCTTGTGAATGCAACGAATCCTTTTTGATGCTGCCAAAAATGGGTTGTTTACTGATGATTCAATAGTGCTAATCCGATCAAAAACTGATGGAAGATTCCTTTAAAAACAATCTAAATATGAATCATGTATTCATAGTTTAATTTAGTAGCACAACATAATCTGCTCTAATCTAAACATTTAAGATTCCATGTGATTCACAGGTTTTAACTGAATTTGTGTTTCTTCTTTCCCAGGAAAAAAATATTTACATGTACCTAAGTTTGTGCTTAGAACAAATGACACTAGATTTGCATTTTCTGAAGGAAAAGAATAGTTTTAGTTTTAGGTAAGTTTAGGATTTAGGCTTTAGTTTAGCTATTTAGCTGTTGCTGACTATGGATATTTACATAGATGCAAAATAGAAAAGACCAGTCGCAATTCAGTATGCAAATAGATATAAGAAAAAAGATCAATCAGATTTCAGATATCATTGATGTTGGTGAGATAAGCAAGTATGAGACTTTAAGAATTCAGTCTTGAATCTCTTAAAAACAACTAATTCAATCAATCAATGAATTAGTTAATTAGTTAGTTAGAAAATGTAAAACATATCTCAGTCAAATATAATGTCAAATCTATCATATTCACATTAAGAAAATTAGGTTAATAGAACGTGTTCTAAAGACTATTTTTTACTGTTGTTTACTGTTGTTCTGTGAATTTTTGAAAACCAAACTCAGTTATTTCAATAGGAAACTACTTGAGAGCGAAAGATTTCCTCACGCAGATTTTCCAGTCTGCTTGGTTTGAGTTCTGTGTGAACTGTGCTTTATACATCAAAACACTGTTGATGATAAATAAATTTTGCTGAAATTTTGCTAATGTGACCTCACCATAAAAACTAAAACTTGCACTGCAAAAAGTGGTAACCTACAATTGCTGCTTTAAACTTTACTTGGTATAAATTAGTGTATGGTTGTAAATTGTAAATCAGCGAGTATATAAATATATATCATTTTTAGGTTACCATTTTTCAGTGATGTCTAACACTAACCACTGTCTTTGTATTGCCTTGCAAGCACCATTCTTTCCTTTACTTAGCTTCTCTGAAAACTAATATTAATATCCTACATAATTTGACTTCTTATGTAAATTGTACCCGTTTAAAGTCAAGTCAATTCAAGTCACTATTATTTGTATAGTGCTTTTAACAATGCAAATTGTATCAAAGCAGCTTTACATCAGCTTGATATAAAGCTGGGTGGCTTTACATGAGCTTTACAGTATTTAGACGGGGAAATAGTATATCGAAATAGTGTCATTCTCCTCTGGCCAGACAAAATCAGCAGTTTAAATCTAGGCTGCAGCAGAGTCCGATTGTGCAAAGAACTCATCTGGTTCCTGTGGTCTTGTCCCGATGGCCGTCTAGGAGACAGGGTCTTCACTGGGGATCAGTCTCTGGGGCTCATCTAGTTGTCCTGGTCTCCGCTGATGTTCAGGGCTGTAGAGGTCATCTCTAGGTGCTGATCCACCATCTGATCTGGATACAGTCTGGATTTGGGTGGCTACGGTGACCTCGGAATAAGAAAGAAACAGACTAATATTAGCGTAGATGCCATTCTTCTAACAATGTAACAAGTACATCGGGTGTTTTGGGAAGTGTTCCCGGTTCCGGTTGATCGATTTGAATTATAGAAATGTGATAGTGTATTATGTGTAAGCCAGGTTAAAGAGATGGGTCTTTAATCTAGATTTAAACTGACAGAGTGTGTCTGCTTCACGAACAGTGTTAGGTAGATTGTTCCAGAGTTTTGGCGCTAAATAGGAAAACGATCTCCTGCCCGCAGTTGATTTTGATATCCTAGGTATTATCAAATGGCCAGAGTTTTGAGATCTAAGCGGACGTGAAGGACTACAATGTGATAAGAGCTCATTCAAATACTGAGGTGCCAAACCATTCAGGGCCTTATAGGTAATTAGCAAGATCTTAAAATGTATACAATGTTTAATAGGGAGCCAGTGCAGTGTTGACTGAACTGGGCTAATGTGGTCATATACTTGCTGGTTCTAGTAAGAACTCTAGCTGCTGCATTTTGAACCAGCTGGAGTTTGTTTATTAAACGCGCAGAGCAACCACCCAATAAAGCATTACAATAATCTAGCCTCGAGGTCATGAACGTATGAATTAATGTTTCTACATTTGACATTGAGAGCATATGTCGTAATTTAGATATATTTTTATGATGAAAAAATGTAGTTTTACAAATGGAATAATTAAAGGAATAATTGACTTAATTAATTGGAATAAAACCCCAAAAATTCCAGAAAATTCTTCCTTTACTCTCCATCATGTTTTTCAAAATCCTTATGACTTATAGCATAATGTCCGTTCTGCTCTTACAGCGGCAGTGAATGGTGACCACAGCTTTTAAATAAGATTTTCAAGTCATGATTTTATGTAAATAATGACTTCAGTCTCAGTCAGAAGGTTTAAGGGTCAGTGCTGGGTTACTATGATCACTGCATCCAAGACAACACTTTCTTTTTTCTTTGTGACCTTGTTTGATCTGTATTCAAATTGTGTTTCCATTGCCACTCAGCTAAACACCAGTACAAACAATCCAAAGACATTCCTTGAGTCCAGCAGTCATCCATTAAATCTGTACAGATAACTACCTTACATAATGCATTGTTGGTATTTCTTCCTCTAATCAGGGGTATCGGCCCAGCTAACAAACACCCGGCTAAGGAGGAACACTTCGGTTGGAACGCCCTTCTGGATGGCCCCTGAGGTAGGACCGTTGGCAAGTAGTTTGCAAAGCATGGAGGTGACTTTGTGGACTGCAAATGTTTTTGTTTACTTAGTTTTTCCATAAGATTTCCATATGAGACAGGGGAAGAGGACTACAGCTCTGAAGTTGTTTTGAGAGTCGTAGCCAAAATTTTCATATGACTCAAAGGTAGAGGCTTGCGTGCCTCAATTTGTCCTAGGTGTCAGTACAATCAAAACACAAACAGAGATTGGTTATTAGTGCATTTTTAGACTTCAAAACATCTGCTGGGAACATTCTAGGTCCATTTCTGGTCTAATCGCATGGATTAAATACTAAAGACGCTGGACAGTTTATTTGTAGTTCTGAGGTAAGACCACCTGTATTCCATTCTGCGGTTTTCTATCCACATAAGGTTTACTGTACAATAGTATAGGTTAATATAGAGATCTAAAACTTTTTTAAAGGAGAAATAAGTTTTGTTTTTGATTTTTTTTTATTCTCACAGAAAGACTTTTTTTTTTATCTTCAGCTCTTTTTACTTAGATTTATTATAGTAGATTTATTATATTTCTCTCATCCCTGCTTAGTCTCTCTCTCTCTTTTTAAAATTATATTTCTATCTTCTATATTTTTAAGAATATAAAAATATAAAATCAACATGATTTTAGTGTGTGTAATATTCTTGTGTATTTTCTTTATTATTAAACTATTGTTATTCTGCACTATAAGGTCCCAGTTTCAGTTGCTTGTGTAGTACTTCCAACTAGAGATGAACCAATTACAATTTTCTTGGCCAATTTTGATTTATGATTTTTTTTTTTTTTTTGTAAATGTGACATGCCGATGCCTATTTTTGCAGATTCCAATTTTCTTTCTAAGAACTATAATTGACAGCATATGCATACAAAAATCTACTCTTTTTTTTCATTGCAAAAGAAAAAAATAAATAAAAAATAAATAACTGTAATAAAAGAAATTATTAAACATTACAATTTCCCCAATCTGGACAAAGTTACAGATGTTCTCTCACTGAAACAATTCAGCAGATGTTAACAAAACAGATGCAATTTCCCACTGTTTATATTACATTTTCCCCTAATCTTATTAAATGTACGTGTCATCTTCCATATCAAATACTTACATTGTTTCAGTTAAATCAGTTAGAATAATAAGACACTGTAGAGTTCTTACCATTCAAATGAAATCAGTATCAACAAACTCCATCTTTGTACAGCAGAGGAAACACAAAAGCATTAGATGTATTTACACAGACTGTTTGATGAATAAGAGGTGCCATAAATAATATGGTAAGATTAATGTTTTAAATATTTTTTGAACATACAAATAAGAAATGTTGGGGAAAATGCAATGATATATTAAATATGAAACCAAACCACAAGTAGGTGGTGGCAAATGACTGTTTCAGTGATTGAGTCATTTAGTCATTCATTCAACTGATTCATTCAAACGGCTGATTCATTCAGAAATGAGGTGTCTTTTATGAATGGGTTACTGAATCATTAGCTATGTTTCCATCCAAAGACGCGAATTTAACTTATGCGTGAAACTGGAATATCACATAAAACATTTGCGAATAAAGCACCGTTTCTATCTGACTAGTCAAAAAGAACAAAAGTGTCACTTCCTGATTCCTTCCTGGCACTAAATATCACAAAGAAAAGTGGGAGAAGCAACTGAATATAATAATTTTCATATATAATAAATGACTTGCGCCTCAGAGTGAGCAGATGAAACACAATAAATGCGGTCATTGCTTTCGGAGGTGATTGCCTGCTATTTGGGAATACATTTATGTAACAGTTCTGGGAGGCAATAATACTGAAATACTTTGATGACAGACTTTGCTCAGGCATTTCAGAATGACCATAACAACATTTCAGATGCTGTGCAACAAGATCGGTCCGCTGGTTAGTCAGGTTATGCCACTCCGTAGCGCAAAGTCACATGATTTTTTTGGTGCGCACGGCGGAATTTATTAAGCATATGTGATTTCATCTCCTGTTATTCGCATTAACCCTTTTTCACACAAGATAGAAACCACCTCAAGCGAGCGTAAAAACTTTTTTTGCATAGCAGTTGACTCAATCGATTCGTTCAACAAAGGGGATTCATTTAGTAACGAAACACGGAGACACACTACAGTTCTGCTGTGCCGTTGATTTGATCTATTTTCGTTTGCGAAACTGAGCAAAAACTGTATTGTATTTGAAATGTACTGTATTGTGTCTAAAATGTAAGTCACTTAATTTTAACTTCTTGCTTATTGAACTACTATTGTATAAAATCAGTGTCACGTTGCATTTGTGCTGATATTCGGGGAAACAAATTGGTCCTGTAATGTTACTTACCTATTATAAACATCTTTTTTTTTTTTTTTTTCTACTGCAGTATGCATCTATAACTTTCTGTGCGTTACTTTGTGTGCTGTTGCGCTCATTTGTTTTGATTTCTGCACAAGTCTCTCTCACACACACTCAGACAGGCTGCACGAGCCTCTTTTGGCACAACATAAATACACTTTTTCAAACATAAAAATATTAAATTGCATACTGTACATTTTTTACTACAAAATACATAAAGTGCATGTAAGCATTTCAGTTATGTAATTTCTTACATATAGTTAACTGTTCCTATTAAGCTGGAAAATGTATTTTAATATACAAATTACAAAAATTTGCCTTTTGGTGGATCTCATTTTTAATATGTTTTTTTTTATTTTTTATTATTGTCAGTCAGATTATAATCAATATACATGACAATAAAATATGTGTAATACTTTGTTAAACAGATATACCGGTGGAAGCTGTTTCTGTGCTCTGGTGACTGTGTTCAGCAGTCAGTGTCCGTTATAAACATTTGCAGTTCAGTAATGACTGTGTCTGTGTATTTGACCAGGTCATCGCGTGTGAACAGCAGCTCGACTCCACGTATGACGAGCGCTGTGACGTGTGGTCTCTGGGTATCACGGCCATAGAGCTGGGTGATGGAGACCCGCCCCTTGGTGATCTTCATCCAATGAGAGCTCTCTTCAAAATTCCAAGGTGACACACCCTCATTTTTGTATGTTTGACACTTGTTGTACACAAAAACCGATTTGCATGACTACTGTACACGATATTCAAAAAGACCTCACAGTCCACAAGGTCAGGTTTTTGTCAGCATATGGAATAATTTGTGATTTTAGCATGCAGATGGATGGCAGTGCTGCTTACTTGGGCCTTGGAGCTGTCAGAAGCCAGGCTGGTTTCATTCTTAGGTCTTTTTTTTAGAGCAGTTTTAATGTACATCGGTTTCTTGAAATGCATGTGTATCTTTGTGGACACAAGAAAGAGACCAAGCAATTTTTCTCTCCATCGTGCACCCACCTGTCTGAAAGTGAAATTTGATTGTTTACTGTTTTTATGCTCAGAACAGAAACTGTTATCACGAGTGTCATCTTGATGGTGCAGCACTTTTGTGTTCTAATGCACCTCACATACATGCACACACACACACGCACACGCACACACACACACACACACACACACACACACGCACACACACACACACACACACATACACACACACACACACACACACACACACACACACACAGACAGAGCATCCATCCATTGAGTGCTATGCTGTCAGAGCAGTGGCATTCTGACTGCAGTCAGTGGTGGGGGTGGTGGGTGTAATCACAGAGCGGTGTGGTAATGTTTCTGACTGCTCATGTACACACTGTCTTTGTTGGGTCTCTCTCATGTTCTCTTTCCTTATTTTTAGAAAAAAAAACAAAAAAAAAAAAACCCTTTACACCCCCCACACCCATCCAGACTGAGAATGAGCAATGCAATGTGACAAAACTGGAACAGTCATTAGAATCTCAAATCTGTATTTTCTCAAAATATTTCATAATTTTTTTCTTTTTTTTTTTTTAATGCATTTTTATTAGTGCTGTCAAATTTTTCCTTTTTTTTTTTTTTTTCAAAATATTTAACGCATTTCACGGAGGGGCGGAGCTAGGGTTGGCTACCCTGCTCACAACTGCTGCTTCTGTCATTTATTTAGATGCAGAACGTCTTTATGACCACATCAGACGGGAGACATATTACAGGAGACATATTAAAGTGCGAATGAAACTACGAGCATGCGTGTCAGATCCGTGTCACATTCAGCAGCGGCAGCTCTTAAAGTAATAGCAGCCAAATAACCCAATAACCCAGTTGCTGTGATGTCTGTTCATCAAAGAACAAAAGAAAAAAAGAGGAAATCAATAACTTTTGTATAATTTTAAGGATTCATCTATATTTAATTTAGAATTTAGTGTTTGAATACTTTATTCAATTTCTATAGCTATATTTCCTACTTGCTGAAGGACACAGGTAAATATGACATTTATTATAATGGGTTTATGTGAAGATTGTTTTAAGTTCACTTAAATTAGAAGTTGTTACTTTTTAAAGTCTAATAAATATTAAAATTGACAGCTCTCAATTATACTTTGATGCTGAATGGCTATAGTCAATGGTCAAACATTAGGAAAAAATAACAATTTCCTAGATACATCAGTAGTATTGGTATCAGTGATATTCACCTTCAGTCATAAAAAAAGATGCCATTAAACAAATATTTAAAATATACTGTCTTTATGTTGTTTAAACATTAATTTGAAGATTGAATGTGAAATTATTACAATATATTTAAAAAACTTGGAAAGAGAAAAAGTGTGTGATTGATTAGTTAATTTTTCTTTAATCGATTGACAGCACTAATTTTTATATTTAGATACACTACTATTAAAAGCATGGGGTTGGTAAGATTTATAATATTTTTGAAAGTTTCACCAAAGCTGCATTTATTTGATCAAAGATACATTTAAAATAGTCATATTGTAAAATATTATTACAATTTAAAATAACTGTTTTGTATATATATTTTAACATTTGATTCTTTGATAAACTGAAACAAAAATCTTTTGTAACATTAGAAATGTCTTTATACTGTCACTTTTGTTTATTTTAATGCATTCTTGCTGAATAAACGTATTTCAGGATCAAATCTAACCATGAACGTTTGAACGTTAGACTATAGTCTTAAGTTTCCCCTTCAGGAACTCGAGCTGCGTCAAGACGCTATGGGAACGCCTTCAGCGTGACCACACTCTGAACCACGTGTGTAATCAGTCCAATGGATGGGCGAGACGTCACGGGCGGGTGATGTAATGACCAGGAAGCTTAAAAGCAAGTGCGGTGGAACCGGCATCAGCTTTCTGTCATTCAGCAAGCGTTCTGTGTGTATCAGTCTTATTTGGTGTTGTCTGTCCATTATCACTCCTTATTTGCTATACGAGTGAATACAACATAGGGCGAGGGCGGGCAGCATCTCAAGCTGTGTGTTCTTCTCTGCCCGCGTTATATTACGGGTGGGGATCCACACAGTTTGTGTGTTGTCTGCTTCAGAGCTTTGCGAGCGTATGTCACTGCGTATGCTTGCTCTCGGAGGGCTCTCTTTGAGGAGGGAGCCTTCACCAGCGTTCCTCGAGGTGCCGGCCCCGCTTTCGCCGAGGCGGAGCGGCGGCTGCGCTCGTGGGAATCGCAGATGGATCAGGTGGGGGGAATGGAGACGGGCGAGCCCCTATCTTCTTTCTTTACCACCAGATCCAGCGCCCGCTCTCTAGGATCGGAAGCCCGCCCCGTGGTTTCTTCCCCCCGGAGAGAGGGCTCGACGCTCCGCCTGTCTTCCTCCTCCGAGGTGGACGTGGAGGACATCGACGAGCTTTCGTAAAGCAGTTGCACAAGCATTGTTTGTACTAGCATATTATGAACAAGAATATCATTATGAGCAGCGTTCTTGCAGAGCGGAGCTCGCGCTGTCAGCTCTAAAAAAAAAAAAAAAAAAGAAAAAAAAAAAAAAAAAAAAAGGTGGCTGATTGTGCTTCTCCCCGCTGCAAATGTTCGGCTCCCATCAGGCGCACTTCGAGGAGTGATCTCACAGTTCCGTTCCCGCTGCTGCTGAGGAACGGTGGCAATTGAGATCTCGGGGATCGCACATGGATCTGGCAGACGGGTTGGAGACGGGTTCGCCCTATCTACACCTGCATTCCCCAGATCTAGTGCTCTCGCTCATGGCTGGAAGCCTGCGCTGCGGTTCTTCCCCCTTTGAGTAAGAGCCTGCTGCTGCAGCGCGTGTTGCCGAGGTGACGCGTGCATTACAGTCATTCTCGGTTCATTATATGAATCTTTTCACACCAGAATTTTGGAGTCAGAGTGGTGCTCCCGGTCCGAAGGCTTCTAGTAGAAGGCGGATCTGCGGACCGTCATCCTCACTGGATAGTCTTCGGCTAAAACATCCTGCTGCCTATGGCCCAGGACTTATGAGGGCAGGCCCCTCTGGGTAAGAGCGGTGTACACCGCATTACACAGTGCCCGTCACTCCTCAGTGCCCTCAGGAGATCAGTCTGCCAACCCTGCCAATGTTCCAGGGTGCAGCGGTCTCCAGCGAGCGCTTCTCTCAGTCTCTTCTGCCTGGAAATGTAGCGGAGCTGAGAGGCTCGCCACTCCCTTCGGGGGTCTCTAGATCAGCTAGATCGGCCATCTCCTGCCGGTCCTCTGCTTCAGGGCACCGAGATAGCCGCTCTAAGTACACCAGAGGCCAGTCTTGAGAGACTGGTTCCCTTAGTAGGTCACCTGGCAGTGAGGGAGCACCTGCCAAGCGTGTCTCATTGGGTCGTGCCTGAGCAGGCTCTGGTTCTATCAGTGTAGTCTTCCTAGGAGATGACGCAGGTATGAGGACCATCGTTTCAATAGGAGACTTCAGCTGAGGCAGTCCTGATGTCCATGGCCTAGGACTTATGAGGGCAGGCCCCTCTGGGGCTATATCTAAGCTATAGCTAACTTCTCACACGGTGCCCGTCTCTCCTCAGTGCCTTCAGGTGATCGGTCTGCCAACCCTGCCAGTGTTCCAGGGCGCAGTGGTCTCCAGCAAGCGGTTCTCTCAGTCTCTTCTGCGCGGAAATGTAGCGGAACTGAAAGGCTCGCCGCCCTTCGGGGGTCTCTAGAGCAGTTAGAGCGGCACTGAGCTAGCAGCTCTAAGCACACCAGAGGCCAGTCTCGAGAGACTGGTTCCCTTAGTAGACTGTTTGGTAGCGTGGAAACTACTGCCAAATGTGTCTCGATGGGTCCTGCACACTGTAGAAAGAGGCTATCGCATTCAGTTTGGTGCTCCGCCACCCCCTTTCAACGGGGTCATTCCCACACTGGTGGGTCCTGAGCAGGCTCTGGTAATGGAACAAGAAGTGAATACTCTCTTCAGGAAGGAGGCCATCGAGGTGGTCCCTCCTCGTGACAGAGAGTCTGAGTTCCACAGCCGGTACTTCATCGTTCTTAAGAAGGATGGAGGGTTGCGTCCTATTTTAGATCTGAGTCAACTGAACCGCTCAGTCATGCGATTGAAGTTTAGGATGCTCTCTGTCGAGCAGGTCGTGTTTCAGACCAGGTCCGAGGACTGGTTTGTTACGATCTAAATGACGCATAATTCAACATCTCCATCCTTCCTCATCACAGGAAGTTTCTGAGGTTTGCTTTGGGGGCAAAGCGTACCAATATTGGGTCCTTCCTTTCGGCCTTGCACTCTCACCCCGCACTTTCACAAAGTGTGTGGATGCTGCCCTGGCTCCTCTGTGACTCCAGGGCATCCGCATACTCAACCACATCAACGTTTGTTTGATATTAGCTCATTCAGAGTGGATGGTGGTTCGGCATTGAGATGTCATTCTCGCTCACTCGAAAGAGCTGGGGTTAAGACTTAATGCCAGAAAAGTGTGCTTTCTCCAGTACAGAGAACCACTTATCTGGGCATGGTGTGGTATTCGACCACGATGCAGGCACGTATGTCCCCTGCTCGGATCGAGTTGATCCTCACGACAGTCAAGAGAGGCCGGTCACTCATTGTTAAGCAGTTTCAAAAACTGCTGGGTCTGTTGGCAGCTGTGTCCAACGTGATACCTCTTGGCCTGCTGTACATGAGACCCCTACAGTGGTGGCTCAAGTCCAAGGGGTTCTCCCCGAGGGGAAACCCGCTCCGCATGCTCAAGGTCACGCGACGATGCCTACGTGCCTTAGACATGTGGAGGAAACCTTAGTTTTTGTCTCAGGGCCCGGTGCTGGGAGCTCCTTGTTGTAGCGTAACGCAAGCGACGGACGCGTCCCTCACCGGCTGGGGAACAGTCATGAGTGGCCACCCTGCCCGCGGTCTGTGGAGTGGTCACCATCTCACGTGGCACATCAACTGTCTGGAGATGCTGGCAGTGATTCGAGCACTGAAACACTTCCTCCTGGACCTAAGAGATCACCATGTGTTGGTGCGCACCGACAACACAGCGGTGGTCTATTACATCAACCACCAGGGAGGTCTGTGTTTGCGCCCCCTTTACAGGCTGGTGCACCTGATCCTTGTGTGGTCCCAGGGCAAACTCCTCTTGCTGAGAGCAGTTCACATTCCTGGGCATCTCAATATGGGAGCAGACATCCTGTCGAGGCAGGGGCCGAGGCCCGGAGAATGGATGCTTCACCCCAAGGTGGTGAAGCAGATATGGAGAGTTTTTGGCCAGGCTCAGGTGGACCTGTTGCGACTCGAAAGACATCGCATTGTCCCCTCTGGTTCTCTCTGACTTGGCTGAGGCTTAGTCTGTACACCTTTTCCCCGATCGCTCTGCTCCCGGGAGTTCTGGAGAGAGTGCGCCGGGACGGGGTCCGTCTGCTGCTAGTAGCCCCGTTCTGGCCGGGCCGAGTATGGTTCTTGGACTTGATTTCTCTCCTCGACGGCTCTCTATGGAGACTCCCGTCAGGAGGAATCTCCTCTCACAGACGGGGGCTCCATCTTTCACCCCCGCCCGGAGTTGTGGAAACTGTGGGTGTGGCCCCTAAGGGGGAACAACTCATAGCCTCCGGTCTCTCAACCGAGGTTGTTGAGACCATCCTCCAGTCCAGAGGTCCCTCAACGAGGAAACTGTATGCCCTGAAGTGAAAGCTTTTCATTTCATGGTGCGGAGATCGCCAGCTCGACCCAGTTAACTGCCCGGTTGGTACAGTGCTGGAGTTCTTGCAGGCCCAATTCTCTGCAGGGTTGACCCACTCCACGGGTCTACGTGGCGGCCATTGCGGTCTACCACGCTCCTCCTGGTGGCCAGTCAGTGGCCAGACACCCCCTATTTACACGTTTCCTCCTCGGTGCGCTGAGGCTGAGGCCTCTGGCCAGAGAGCTTATGCTAAGTGGTGAATCAGGATGCTATTCCATAGCCTCGAGTCCTCTGATCTCCCCTCCCCTTGGGGGTCAAGACTCACTCTTCCAGAAGTTGGCCTTCGTGACGTGGGCTCTGCCCACTTTAGCCACTCCTGGCTCCCATTTCTCTCGCCTTAGTTGTGCTCTTCCACATTAGGGGTGGGAGAAAAAAATCGATTCTCCGATGCATTGCGATTCTCTCTTCAATGATTCTGAATCGATTCTGAATATTTCAGAATCGATTCTGAGCTTGGATTTTTTCCCCGCATATGGCACGTGTGCGTGCTAGAGACACTGCGGTCTTCATTGCACAGAATTTGCGCTGTGAGACACATGCACATTGCTTGACAGTGTGTGCTTCCACCCGCTGTGTTTTCTTTAGATATGCTTTAGATATGCTTTCCTTCATGCCGTTTGGAATGCAGTACTATTAAATGCACGAAACTCGTGCACTAACAGACTTTCACGTGCACTTTGTGTTTGTTTGTCCTGAAGTTCGATTGCGGCTGCGGTGAAATGCACTTGCATTTTCGAATACTTTTATACGAAATTGATGTAGGCTACACACAGTCAGTTTTGTTTTCAGAGCAGGACAAAACATCTGATATATCGAAATAGATCTGTGCATTAGTGTGAATACAGCCTGTTAAAGCTGCCACTGTCTATAAACTCATCAATAATAATCAAACGGCAATAATGCTGAGGAAAAAAGAAAAACCCATAACTATTGCCTGTAAACTTTCGGATAATTAAAGAACACTTATTTTATTTATTTATTTATTTAATTAATTATTTAATTATTTATTTATTTAAAGTAGCCTGCTTAAAGGCTTATAATAATAAAAAAAAATATATATATATATATATAGTAAATTTTGCACAAAAATAAATTTGATATAAAATCAAATTTCGGGAGAAGCCGATTAGTCACCAGAAGAGACGGACGGCAGCGCGTAAGTGTTGTTGTAATACTTGTTGGTAGATCTGTTGTTTAAATTATTTACTTGCTGCTAGGAAGGAATACTTCGTTTCCTACCTATTTCTATTCTGCTTTTTCGTTGAGGTTGATATTTTTGATTGCACTTACTGGTAATTATAATAATTTGCGCCTCGGCTAAGAAGGAGCCTGTGTCATTTGCATTTGCTCCTTGCGCTAAGTGTTAGTTTCGTCTTGAGCTATTAGCACTCCGTTGGGCTATTGGCTGGGCTAATCAGAAGCCGGTCACAGCGACTGTTAAAAGTATTTAAACTGTCCGATGTTCTTTGTGAACATCGGACCAAACTCAGAGCGGCAGAGAGAAAATGGCGCAAATCAAACGATCCGTCGGACCTGAGTAGGTATCAGTCCTTGCTCTCATCTTTCTCTGCTGAAGTCCACACTGCCAAATCCTCACATTTCCACGACAAGATCAACAGCGCTCCAGACATGCGTAACCTCTTCAGAACATTTAATTCTCTCCTCTGTCCCCCTCCACCACCTCCCACCACTTCTATAACAGCTGATGACTTTGCCACTTTTTTTACAGGCAAAACTAGAACAATCAGTAGTCAGTTCTCTCCTCCACACACACACGGCCTCCAACCAACCACATCCACTGCTAAAACTCCCATCTTCTCCTTCTGTCCACTCACTGAGGCAGAGGTATCCAAACTTCTCCTCTCCAGTCATCCTACAACATGTCCTCTAGATCCAATCCCATCACACCTTCTCCAAGCAATCTCTCCCACACTCTTACCAGCACTCACACACATCATCAACACGTCTCTCCTCACAGGCATTTTTCCCACTGCGTTCAAGCAGGCTCGGGTAACCCCACTGCTCAAGAAACCTACATTAAACACTTCTCTTACTGAAAACTACAGACCTGTCTCTCTCCTTCCATTCATAGCGAAAACACTCGAACGAGTTGTCTTCAACCAGGTCTCATTGTTTCTTTCACAGAACAACAAACTGGATGCTAAACAGTCAGGTTTCAGGAGTGGCCATTCAACTGAGACGGCGCTACTCTCAGTCACTGAAGCCCTGCGAATTGCAAAAGCAGACTCCAAATCATCAGTCCTCATTCTGCTGGATCTATCTGCTGCGTTTGACACTGTTAATCATCAGATCCTCCTGTCTACCCTCTCATCTCTGGGCATCACTGGGATTCCACTTTGCTGGTTTGAATCCTATCTCACTGGCAGGTCTTTCAGGGTGGCCTGGGGAGGTGAGGTATCCAAAGCACATCAACTGGTCACTGGGGTTCCTCAGGGATCGGTTCTTGGACCCCTCCTCTTCTCCACATACACGACATCACTGGGTCCCATCATACAGGCACATGGCTTCTCCTACCATTGCTACGCTGATGACACACAGCTCTATCTCTCTTTTCAACCAGATGATCCAACAGTAGCTGCACGGATCTCAGGCTGCCTGGCGGACATCTCGGCACGGATGAAAGAACATCACCTACAGCTCAACCTGGCAAAGACTGAGCTTCTTGTCTTCCCTGCTACTCCAACCCTACAGCATGACTTCACGATTCAGTTAGGTTCATCAACAATTGCCCCATCAACTTCGGTCAGAAATCTCGGTGTAATCTTTGATGACCAATTGACCTTCAAAGAGCACATTGCAAAGACCGCTCGATCTTGCAGGTTTGCACTACACAACATCAGAAAGATCAGGCCCTTTCTGACAGAGCATGGTGCACAACTTCTTGTCCAGGCCCTTGTCATTTCTAGGCTGGACTACTGCAATGCTCTTCTGGCTGGACTTCCATCAAACACAATCAAACCTCTACAAATGATTCAGAATGCAGTGGCACGTCTGGTCTTCAATGAGCCCAAAAGAGCCCATGTTACACCTCTCTTTATCTCCTTGCACTGGCTACCAGTTGCAGCTCGGATCAAGTTCAAGACACTGATGCTTGCATATAGAACAACCACAGGCTCAGCACCCGCCTACTTCCACTCAATCTTACGAATCTACACCCCCTCCAGAAGTCTGAGATCTGCTAGTGAGCGACGCCTCGTGGTACCATCACAGAGAGGCTCAAAATCACTCTCCAGAACATTCTCATTCACCATTCCTGGCTGGTGGAATGATCTTCCAACCCCTATCCGGAATGCTGGATACCTACCAATCTTTAAGCAACAACTGAAAACTCATCTCTTTCAGCACTACTTGACTTCATCCTAAAAAAAAAAAAAAAAAAAAAAAAATTCTTTCTCTTTATTTATTCCTTTCCTTTCTAGCTTGTACTTATTTGAACAATGCCTGAGACTTGTTGTTACAAGCACTTCCTCTGTCTGATTGCCTCTTCTAGACGAATCGCTTTATGTATTCCCCAATTGTAAGTCGCTTTGGATAAAAGCGTCTGCTAAATGACTAAATGTAAATGTAAATGTAAATAAAATTTATATGAATATGTAGCCATGTGCAGTAATATTGAAAACTGAGAATGTGACGCATCGTGATATTGAGTTGATAATGATAATCGTAACTGAATTGAATTGTGAAACCAGTGAAGATTCACACCCCTATTTTTAGGATGGCAGTACTGACATACAAAGATTCCAACAGTAAATAAAAATCATAGAAACTGCAATTTTGGTTAAAATGTAAAGTTGTAAAGATGTATTTGCACAGCAGAAGAATTAATTGGGGAAACAATGTAGATCAAGAGTCATTTTGGAATCGGATCGTGACTCCCAGAATCGGAATCGGATCGGATCGTGAAGTGCCTGAAGATTCCCACCCCTATTACACACTAGGCAGGGATTTGTAAGCCTGGCGACGTGGGCACCTCGTTCCCATAGCGTCTCGACGCAGCTCGAGTTCCTGAAGGGGAGCGTCCCATGTTACGCATGTAACATGGTTCCCCGAAGGGAACGAGACTCTGCGTCTCGTGGCCATACTTCCGGCATCCCTGCGAGCGCTTGCTTCATTCCTAGAAGTTCCACCGCATGTGCTTTTAAGCTTCCTGGTCATTACGTCACTCGCCCGTGACGTCTCGTCCATCCATTGGACTGATTACACACGTGGTTCAGAGCGTGGTCACGCTGAAGGCGTTCCCATGGCGTCTCGACGCAGCGTCTCGTTCCCTTCGGGGAACCATGGTTACATGCGTAACCCGGGACGATATTTTAGGTTACATATTAATATTAAAATGTATATATGTATTTATTTATTTGAAAAATAACTATAAATGTGTACAATGAGATATTTGAAGAGATATAGTTTACTTCAATTTTTTATTGCAAAATCTGACAGTCTTTTTTTTTTTGCTAAATCAGTCTCATGTTTCAAGATTACATGAGCCAGATTTGAACTTGCGTTGCTTCTGCTGAATGATTATACCGTGGGTAGAATCAGAGGAGATCTGGTATGACTTTGGCGTTGTAGGGTTTGAGAGCTGATACGTGCTCAGTGAACGGCACTAGGCCAGTGGCACATGCAGATGGCATATTAAGTGTTACATTTGTGTGACCCAGATTAGGCCAGACTGAGCCTCAAGCCCTGGGCACAACATGTCTGTGTTCAGCCCCCTGCCACCAACAGACATGAATACACACATTTAGCCAGCGGACAGGAGCTGAGAGCTAAAATGAACCAGAAATAAACACGTCCAATGAGAGAGATGATACATAATCTGAATATGCTACTGACATGTAAATGGATGAAAATACACCAAAAAAGTTATATTTTAAACATTTAGCAACATTAAAGGCAGGAAAATTCTTTCATTTAAATATAAATATACTGTGGAAGCCTGCTTCTGCCACAGAATAAAAAAAAATAATAATCAATCAATAAATCAATAAAAACATAATTGTGACTTTTTATCTCACAATTCTGATTTTTTCTTGCAATTCTAAGAGATATAAACTTCAGAGCTGTGAGATAAAAGTCACAATTAGCTTTTTTATTTATTTATTTATTTTTTTCAAAGCGGAAACAAATAAAACTCAGAAAAAAGTCAGAATTGCGAGATATAAATTGTAAACTAAAGATGTAAACTCAGTTTTACGAGAAAATTGTCATTCACAATTCTGTTTTTTATCTCACAATTCAATTTTTTGTGAGAAAAATGTATGTATGTATGTATGTATGTATGTATTAATTTATTTAGTTATTTATTTATTTATTTCACTTCTGTGGTGGAAACGGGCTTCCGTATAATTGAGCAAGGATGCATTAATCATGATGAAAATTAGCTAAAAATGACAATAATGTTACAAGAGATTTGTATTTCAAATAAATGCTGTTCTTTTGAACTTTTTATACATCACAGAATCATGAAAATATGTATCATGGTTTCCACAAAAACATTAAAATAACTGTTTTCTATTAGAATATATTGTAAAATGTAATGTATTCCTGTGATGCACAGCTGAATTTTCAGCATCATTATTCTAGTCTTCAGTGTCACATGATTCCTTCAGAAATCATTCTAATATACAAATTTTCTGCTCAAGAAAAATTAGTATTGGTGTTGAAAACAGTGTTGCTGCTTAAATCGTAATAATATTTCACATTTCAGTATTTTTGATCAAATAAATGCAGCCTTGGTGAGCATAAGAAACTTCTTTCAAAAAAAAATCTTACCAGCCCCATGCAGTCTTTTGAACGGTTGTGTATTTTGTTGATTATTTGGTACTTTTATTAGTGACATATGAGTTACCAGAACAAAACACATCCCAGCCCACATTATTGTTGTTGTCTTGTGGTTTTTGAATGTTGTGCTCTTAACATTGTGCTTTAAATTGCAGAAGGCTTGTTGTTTTCATCTGTAATCTTTTATTTTTTGCTGCTGCGTTTCCGATAAGGATGCAATTTAATAGTCCAAGCGTTTCTCCAGCCGTTTCCATGTAAGCGTCTGACACCCGCTGTTTGTGTGGGGTGCAGCGTGTGATAAGCAGAGATGTATGCCCCCCCATTAGGGTAATTAATCGCTGTCAGAGGCACAGAGCGCGCTCCTGACGTGCTAGCCGTTGGGCTGGAGTGCACCTCCTTCACCCTGCTCTCCCTCTGCTAATAGCCCCCTTCACCAGGACTCCAAATGATGGCTAATTAGCTCTATTGTTCCACAGCAGGGAACGCTTGTCAGGTTCTCTGTGACACCATTAAGTGTCTATCTGATTACTTATCTACATTTACAGGGAAAGGCTTTCTGGCAGCCTTCACAGACAAAGCTTTTTCGCATGAGCACAAGTTTACTGAAAATTTCACATTCACTCATGCAACCTCAACCTCAACCTCAAATAAAAACATAAAGGAGATCAAGGATGACCGTCGCTATTTTTACCTCGTTGAATATTTCTTAGCCTTTTTTTTTCTCTCTCTCTATAGTCACAGACTTAATGTCTTCACTACAAAAATATATTAAATATTTCCACTGTTATTGCTCATGAAAAAGGATACAGTTCATTTAGCCTGCAGTGGGGCATGTTGTCACTCCATTTGAAGTAAATTGTAAAAATGGAAACTAGCTGTTTATTGGCATGGATTTAAGAAGAATACACAATAATAATAATAATAATAATAATAATAATAATAATACAAAAATGAAATAGTACCTAAAGTAATAAATAGGCAGATTTCATAACATACAGTATATCTATTTAAAGTGTATTAAGGGCTATAGTGGCTTTCCAGCTAAATTTAAACAACAAATGAATGCAAACTAAAATAATTGAACAACAAAAATGTCACATACAAAATATCGAACCACTGCCTAACATAAAGTGTAATTACTGGATTGTATACAAAATATATCATGACAATATCCAATAATATTGTGACAGTATGCCTCAACCTGAAATTTATGGAAAATTCACTACTCTTTTGTGTACTATAGTTGTGTGAAACTAACATTGATAACCTTTAGACAAAAACAAAATATTCAATTTGTGGGATTCGTACAGACCAAATCAATTTTAAAATTGAGTTTTCCAACAAAATAAAATCTCTATGGTTTTTACGCTTGAAAGAAAAGTAGCTAAGACAGCCATAAATTATAATTATTGATATATTACAGTTGATAAATTAAATTAATTAGTATTTAATAAATACACTTTTTTCTTTATTTTACAATACAATAGTATTATAGTAATATATTTCTTTATTGATTTGTTTAATGTTTATAATGTAATAAAAGCAGCATTTTAATAATAATAATAATAATAATAATAATAATAATAATAATAATACTTATTATTATTATTATTATTATTATTATTATTATTATTATTATTATTATTATTATTATTAAATGTATTATTTTATTATTATTTATTCTTATTCCTGTTCATTAGTAGTTTGACCTTTAAACCAAAAACCTTATAGACCTTATGGGCCAGAGAAACAAGTGTGCAGCAGTCTTTAGAATTAGTCTTTGACTAGTCTTTTGAAATAGTCTTTGAACTTCAGTTTTTGTGGCAACTCTATAGCATCACTGTTGAAGTTCAATTAGCTGTTGAAGTGGAATTACTGATTATAAAATTAACGAAAGTTATTGTGAGCATTGCAATGTTCGAGACAGATGTCATAACAAATGTCAGTAGACTGGGTTGTTTTTAAAATGAGGGGTTAAAATTTGTATGAACTTACCTTCACGCTGTGGAAATTCAAACGGTAGACAGAAGACAACGAGCACAATGCTAAAAAGTGGTGGAGCTATATAAAGTCTGTAGTTACTGAATTATAGTTATTCCATATGTGACAACTTGCCACTGTCACTTTTATTGCATTTGCAGGTATGCATTTTGGTATATAGTCATTTTTCATTGTGCATACTTTATATGATCTGTGCTTATAAGGACCATTGAAATGACTTATCTAAACAACAGACAATTTTAGGTAGTAATCTAATAATCTTATCAAGTGAGGAGTGTCTTTTTTCTTTGAAATTAATGAGATCAATTTGCTGTGAGTGGTTGTCTCTCTCATACTTATCTGTTTTTCTCTGAACAGAAATCCTCCACCCACCCTACACCAACCAGAGCTCTGGTCAAACGATTTTAACGATTTTATATGCAAGTGAGTAACACAGGTTAAATGTATTTGTATTTATACAGTATGTACAGTATAGCATTGGCAAATACAAAGTTTTAAAAGTTTTGTTAGTTTTCCTTTTTGACACTGATTTTGTACTCTCATAAAGAGCCGTGCCTGAGCGTCTCATAATGCCTTGTCATACTCTAATCATCCTCCTGCTGTTTTACCAGGATGTTGTTTGCAACTGAATTTATCTCAACAACCTTTAGCTTGTTTGTGTTTTTCTTGAATCTGGTCCTTATCAGTTGCCATTTGACACTCATTTTAGCACAAATTCTCCCATTTTTCGATTGTGTCCCCTTCAGGTGTCTGATAAAGGATTTTGAGCTCAGGCCCAATGTGTTTGACCTTCTTCAGCATGTCTTCATCAAACAGATTGTTGGCCGAGAGAAGACGCTGCAGAAGCAGCTGATGGAGCTAATCGACCTCAACCAGCAAATGGGCATTATCGAGAAAACAAGGTAACTAGACACAAATATCAGCTCTAGTGCTTTCTGTGAGTCATGCAATGTGTTTGACGCAACAAAAAAACTAAGCATTTAAATTGTCACAAGTGTAATTTGAACTCTTTTTCTAACTTTTACAATTTAAAGGCTACTTTTTTATCACAAAAAATCTGTTTAAAACCATTTACACTCACATTAGATGAAACCTCCAGCCATATTAGTGACCTAGAACAAGTAACATTGAAGTGTAGTAAAAATATATTTTAAATCCGGACTTCAAACTGTGGATATATTAATGAAATAAAAGGCTACTTAAGTGGACCTAAAGAGATACACTTTCATGACTGTTTCTTAACACACTTAATACTTAAGTGTATTTTTTAATAATGTCAAATTAAAAGTCTTACTTTAAAGTTCATTTGAACTCATTGTTTTAATCTTTTTTCGTGCTGCAAAGACCTACAATTAATTATTATATTTTATAAGCTTATTATAATTTTAACTGTAGTGCACTATTCAATAATACATTTAAAGTTAATATAGTTTAATTGTACTAAATCACAACTTTATTATTACACACGTGTAATTAAAAAGCACCCTAAATTTCAGCTAATTGCTTTTAATGTAAATTTAAACTGTAAGACATTTTGGTCACACTTTATTTTAAGGTCCAGTTCTCTCCAAACCATTAACTATGAGTTCATAATTAAGTATATTCTTTTAAAGTATTATTTATTATTTTTCACTTCATTTATAAAGTATTAGTAGTTATTTCCATACTATTTCCATATTATTTCCATAATGAATACTATGCTAAAGTGTACTTATGATGGCAGAACATTTGAAAGTCGCATATTGCATTTAAAATAGAATGTTTGTTTACTCTAAAACATGACTGAGCCTTAGCTGGACTGTAAAATGTAAATTTTCCATTTTTTTGTGCCATCTGTGCTTAATAAGCAAAGTTTATGATACCCTTGTTGTCAGATTTAATTTATATTTTATTGAAACATAATGTTGACAAGTTATACTTAAAAATTAATCTATTGTTGACTTGACATGCCGTGTCCATCTAGAGCATGTTTAAACAGACAACATTTTATAAATAACTCAAAACGCAAGAATATGTCCTGTGTAATCAGCCTTGAAAGCCAGTGATACATCAGAATTACTTATGATTTTAAAACTTCATAAACATAAACACGTTCATCTCTGCTGAGTGCAGTAGTAGCCATTATAGCGGCACCACCACAACCCCTGCTGTGCTTCTAAGATATTAACTTTATTTTTATCATTTAAGCCATCTTGGAATATCTGAAAGGAGAGACAGTGATTCCAGGTATGAGATGTTGACTGTCAGGTTAGATCGAATCTTCTTCCTGTGGATGTAGCAGTAGCAGCTTCCTCTCTCTGATCATATGTTGTGGCGAGTTCCCATGCAACTTTCCCAAAAGTGTTGATTGTGTACCCAATGGTGTGTTTTTGTGATTCGCACAATGTGTTTTTAGGCAGCTCATTTTTGCAGCTTTAGAGTATAATACCAATAACATTGAGAATATGTCCTTATATGTTATGATTTTCTTGGCTCTCTAATTTCCAATCTTAAGAGTGCTTAGGATGTAGGGTTTATTCAAGAGTTACTCTTTTAAATGTGTAAGTACATGTTTTGGAACAGTGTGCTGGGCTTTCTTCCTTTACCTAGCATTTGTTCAATAACATCACAAAAATAAAACTTAACAAGCTTAAAAATTCATAAAACATATTAATAATGGGTAAAACTAGTTTAAACTATTTTCATAATACGTTTAGTGTTAAACAAGTTGGTTAGTCAGCATCTCTTAGTCAGACATATTCGAGAAGTCTCACCCACTGCATTTATTTGATGAAAAATACAGTAAAAACTAAAATATTCTAATTTAAAATAAAAGTTTTCCATTTGAATATATATATATATATATATATATATATATATATATATATATATATATATATATATATATATATATATATATATATATAATATATATTAAAATATAATTTATTCCTTTGATGGTAAAGCTGAATTTTCAGCAGCCATTACTACAGTCTTCAGTGTCACACGATCCTTCAGAAATCATTCTAATATGCTGTTTTGCTGCTTAAGAAACATTTCTTATTATTATCAATGATGAAAAGAGTTGTGCTGCTTAATATTTTAATAGAAACTGAGAGTGAAACACTTTTTATTATATATATATATATATATATATATATATATATATATATATATATATATATATATATATATATATATATATATAATTTTAAATTTCTTTTAGGGCAAAAAAAAAAAAATGTTTCTAACTCCAGACGTTTGTACAGTAATGTATTTTGCATGCTTTTTACAGCACCTATTGTTAGTTTGATATCAGCTAACTTCAAACTCAATCCATTGTGATAATTTTGCTGCATAGCTTTTGAAAAAAAATAAATAAATAAAGCTATAAAATAAAATAACCTTGAAATAAAGATTTTGAAATTAGATATGGGGCTCTTCAAATGCCTTTGAAATTTTCTTATATAACTATTGATTTTTATTTCATCATTACCTTTAATGACTTTATCAATAATTTCAACAAGGTAATTTGTGTGAATCATTTCTGTGATTTTAACTTTCATGGTTGCAGGCATGAGCGGATCCACACCAAAAAAGGCAGCTACATGAAGTCTCAAAGTCAAACTTGTGACGACGTGGATGATCTGGCAACCCTAGAGGTTCTAGATGAAGTAAGAATGAATACAGGCCCCGCAAGAGAAAGGCTACAGCTCTCTCTCTCTCACACACACACACACACACACACACACAGGTTTTGATTATCACAGACTCAGGAAAGACTTCAGGAAATTTTCCATCCTTCTGTCAGACAGCCCATTCATTCCCACTGGAATTTTTTGTACTTTTTACATTTTCCAGCAGCATTTTTCAGAGAGACTGTCAAGTGACCATAACTCATCCAAGCAGTCTCATATTTTAACTGTCAAGTGAATAAATAGACAGATTAGTGAACAATAACAGAGTTTGTATAGAAACACATTTAAGGTGATTTATCAATGCAGAGGGCTCTCACTGACACTAGATATATTTTCTCATCTATTATGGTAGCAGCGCTGACAGGAAGCTCTTGTGTTATGCTTTTGTCCTTGGACTGATATCACCAGATCTGTGAGACCTGTGATGTGTGTAACTGTCTTTTATGGCCATATTGGCCGCATATGGCAGCAAAATGTATGTAGTGTGCAATAATCACAATGTAAAGAGCAATGAATGCAGTAGTCTAGATAATGAATCGTCTCACCGTGTCTAGGTTTAGTCATGCATGAAAATGGAGACCCCTGTGCGGTATTAGATGGTTATGTTGTTGTGTATCGGTGTGCAGTGTTTGATGGGACTGCCATCTGTGATGTTTAATTGTTTCTCTGTTAGAACACAATCACCGAACAGCTACAGAGACGTTACGCAAAGGAGCAGATCTACACCTATGTTGGAGACATCCTCATAGCGGTTAATCCATTCCACAAAATGGAGCTGTACACACCAGAGGTGTGTGCGTGTGTGTGCTTGTGTTTGTATTTGTGTGGGATATTTCATTATGGATGCCATCAGCATTTCATAGTCTACTACATTCCATTTACTGCCACATCTCTCGTTCACTTTCTTCCTGACCTGTCAATCTGTATCTGTCTTATGACAATGCACCTTTTGCAGAAAGAGTGTATATTTCATTTCCTTTTATTCACATATTCTTCTCTCTTTAGATTTCCTTCTGAAAAAAATAAATTTTAACAAAGAGAGATTATTATGGAAATAATATACTTTAAGGGCCAGTTTTACTAATCAGGGCAAATTAGCGCGAGAGCGCAATTCCAAAACAGCGCCGATGGGTGTGGAAATTTCTGCAGGTGATTTATTTACAATGCACAAATTAAAGAACACAGGCGCAACATCTCATTTACCAATACAATATACCAAGCGCAGCACAAATTAGAGCAGTTGCAAATAAAGAATAAAGAAATAAAGAAGCCACAATACGTTGAAAAGAACCGGAGGCCAAAAATGAAGCTAGAAGTTGCAAAAAGTTTTGATAGAGCTGGTATTGCGTGACTCCTAGTTGGGGGTTCCAAGTCGTCTTTTATTTCCTGAAGCAAATTAAAAATAACATGGCTTGGCAAATGATATATTCATGTTCTTCATTCCAAATAAATTAATACTTGTGGAAAAAATCCTCTCCCTTCTACCACGCGTTCTCTCTTCTCTGCGGTGCATCTCCTAGCAACAATAATTGCAGCCATTCAAGCGCAAAATAGTTTAAGACATGCTTTTTTGGCAGTTAAATAATGGCGCAAATACCAGTAATTTGGCGAGCTCAAACGTTAGTAAATCTCGTTGCGTGATTTATTTGAATACTCTCCTCCCATAAATTATGTCTGAAAGGAAAACTCCTACAAATGCATATTCAATAAGGTCAGGCGCAAAAATAACTGTGTCCACGCCTTTTCAGCGCTAATTCATCACTGCACGTCTTTAGTAAAACCTGACAGTAATATTTTAACGCCAAAAGATGGTTTGCGCTGACGCATGCTGTTAGTAAAACTGGCCCCAAGAATGTACTTAAGTGCAAACTAAAAGTTTATATATATATATATATATATATATATATATATATATATATATATATGTGTATGTGTGTGTGTGTGTGTGTGTGTGTGTGTATATGTATGTATGTATGTATGTATGTATAGACTATATAGATTACATATACATATATATATATATATATATATATATATATATATATATATATACATACAGTGGGTACGGAAAGTATTCAGACCCCCTTCACTTTTTTCAATTTTGTTATGTTGCAGCCTGATACTACAATTGTTTAAATTCATTTTTTTTCTCATTAATCTACACTCTGTACCTCATAATGATGAAGTGAAAACAGAATTTTAGAAATGTCTGTAAATTTATTAAAAAGAAAAAACTGAAATATCACATTTACATAAGTATTCAGACCCTTTGCAACAACACTTGAAATTTCGCTCAGGTGCCTCCCATGTCTCTTGATCATTGCAGAGATGTTTCTACACCTTGATTGGAGTCCGCCTGTGGTAAATTAAATTGATTGGACATGATTTGGAAAGGCACACACCTCTCTGTAAAAGGCCTCACAGCTGATAATGCATATCAGAGCGAAAACCAAGCCAAGAGGTCAAAGGAACTGCCTGCAGAGCTCAGACACAGGATTGTATTGAGGCACAGATCTGAGGAAGGCTACAAAAAAAATTCTGCTGCACTGAAGGTTCCCAAGAGCACAGTGGCTTCCATAATTCTCAAATGGAAGAAGTTTGGCACAACCAGGACTCTTCCAAGAGCTGGTCCCCAGCCAAACTGAGCAATTGATGGAGAAGGGGCTTGTCTAGACTGGTGACCAAGAACCTGGTGGTCACTCTAGTTGAGCTCCATGATCATATATGCAGATGGGAGAAACCTACAGAAGGACAAACATCACTGCAACACTCCACCGATCTGGGCTTTATGGCAGTGTGGCCAAACTCAATCCTCTCCTCAGTGAAGACACATGAAAACACACTTGGAATTTGCAATAAAGCACCTAAAGGACCCTCAGACTCTGAGAAACAAGATTACCTGGTCTGATGAACCTCAATTCTAAGCATCATGTTTGAAGGAAACTGGCTCTTTTCATCACCTGCAGAGTACCATCCCAAAAGTAAAGTGTGGTGGTAGCAGCCTCATGCTGTTGGGCTGTTTTTCAGCGGCAGGGACTGAGGAACTCATCAGAGTAGAAGAAAAGCTCAATGCACCAAAATATTGAGATAGCCTTAATGAAAACCCAGTCCAGGGCATTCAAAACCTCAGACTGGGCCGAAGGTTCACCTTCTAACATGACAATGACCCTAAGCACACAGCCAAGGCAACACAGGAGTGGCTTAGGGACAACTCTGTGAATGTCCTAGAGTGACCCAGCCAGAGCCCTGACTTGAACCCTATCGAACATCTCTGGAGAGACCTGAAAAAGGCTGTCAACAGACGGTTCCCATCCAACCTGACCGAGCTTGAGAGGATTTGCAAAGAAGAATGGCAGAAATTCCCCCAATCCAGTTGTGCAAAGCTTGTTGCGTCATACCCAAAAAGACTCGAGGCTGTAATTGCTGCCAAAGGTGCTTCAACTAAGTACTGAGTAAAGGGTCTGAATACTTATGTAAATGTGATATTTCAGTTTTTTCTTTTTAATAAATTTACAAACATTTCTAAAATTCTGTTTTCACTTTGTCATTATAAAGGACAGAGTGTAGAGTAATGAGAAAAAAAAAGAATTTAAACAATTGTAGTATCAGACTGCAACATAACAAAATTTAAAAAGTGAAGGGGGTCTGAATACTTTCCGTACCCACTGTATATATATATATATAATATATATTTTTATTTTATTTTTTTTTTTTGTATTAAAAGCAAGCCCATTAAAACACACTGACAATCACTCAGAATACTCCAGAAACCACATAGCAATGCCCTGTCAACCATATACTCTAGCATAGTGGAGATTGCATGTTTTGTATGGACAATAACCACTTTTGTTTCAGGAAATGTGTATTATCAAATTAGTCAAATACAGTTGTCTAATATTTTTGTTTCTCTGACAGCATTCTAAGATTTATGTTGGAGCCAAAAGAACATCCAACCCTCCTCATATATATGCAGTTGCAGACATCGCATATCAGTCCATGGTGTCCTATAACACTGACCAGGTAGAGTTTGTTACTCCATGAGTTTCTGGCCTGTACACTGCAAAACGTGGGAACTTGCAATTGTTACTTTAAAGAGAAATTTCTACCTGACTTGGCAATGTATTTAGGTTAAGTCAGTGATATTAATATTTTTGACTTGAATGAATCCAGTTAATTTACATATTACCATTTTTAGCTTACCTTTTTTTAGTGTATCAGTCATGTTGTGAACTGTGTATGTTTCTGTGTGCAGTGTATTGTCATCAGCGGAGAGAGCGGCGCTGGGAAAACAGAGAGTGCCCACCTGTTAGTCCAACAGCTGACAGTCCTCGGAAAGGTTCGGAGAGCGGCTCTATCTTCTCACTGTTGTATTATGACAAGTTTTTGTCATAGAATGTCTGGTAGCGCTTTATTTTACAGTCCTGTTGCTCATGTACATACTATGTACTTAACATGGTAATTACAATAACTAGGTAATAACTAGGTACTAACCCTGAACCTACCCCTAAACCTAACCCTACCCTATGTAGTTACCTTATATTACCAGTACTTTCTTAGGTAGGTGCACTGTAAGTACTCTGTAATTACATGTAAGTGCATGTAATGTAAAATAAAGTGCAACCGAATGTCTCTCATATCACTTAATGCTTTCTTTCTTGTCACATAAAATAATTTCAACTGAAATCAATATTGTGATATTATGGTGTTGATATATATATATATATATATATATATATATATATATATATTTTTTTTTTTTTATCATTTTTTGGGAAGTAGCTGTGTAATAAGTGTGTGTTTCATCCAATTAATAATTTTTTTTCTTCCTCAGGCCAATAATTGGACCCTCCAAGAGAAGATTTTGCTGGTCAACAGTCTGGTGGAGGCCTTTGGAAATGCCTGCACTGTGATCAATGATAACTCCAGTCGTTTTGGGAAGTATCTGGAGATGAAGTTCACCTGTGGAGGGACAGTGGTGGGAGCTCAGATTTCAGATTACCTCCTGGAGAAGTCCCGGGTCGTACATCAGGCCGTGTAGGAGACCATCTCTCACATATTTCCTTAACCTTGAAGCTGCAGCTAAATTCAGCATGAATACAAAATTAAATTTCACATTTTAAGGACTGACTGAAATGACCAAACATAATTTGATGTTTAGTAGTTATCCTGTTTTATCAAAGCACATTCAGTGAATAAGATACAAATCCTTTGTTGAAAAAGAACATAAAAGACAGTTTTGAGCAACAATAAATTAAGCACAATGAAAAAGAAAAAAGAAAATTGTTACAATTGCACAATTGTTATAATTTTCAGAAATTTCAAGTGAATTTCAAAATAGAAAGACTGAAAGAGTATTTTATTTTAAAACATACACCAATAATCTGTTTTATTTATGATATATATATATATATATATATATATATATATATATATATATATATGCATGTTTATGTAAGCACTTAAATATTTAGTTAAATTAAAAATAAGAAAATGAAGAATATACTGTACTTTTCTTTTTTAATAAGTTTACGGGCAGTCACCACCAACACTCTCAACCGCTTAGATGCTAAAAAAAAATCTATAATCATACATCTTCCATTTCTTTTCTTTTTTTTTTTTTTTTCAGAGGGGAACGGAACTTCCACATCTTCTATTATATCTATGCCGGTCTGGCGGAGAGGAAGAAACTTGGCCACTACAAGCTGTCAGACAGCAAAACTCCAAAGTAAGTTCTTGAGCACCTGATAACAGCCTGCTGTTTTTATCTAGATCCTCATCTGACATCCTTATTTCTGTTTTGTACTCTCTGTTTTTCTCAATTCCAGGTATCTCCACAATGAGAATGTTAAATTAGTGCCTGACATTGTGGGCAATGCCTTCTATAAGGAGCAGTTTGAGACAGTGGAGCAGTGCTTCAAAGTCATCGGCTTCACCCTAGAGGTACACAAACCTATAACAATAAAGTGTTTACAATCTTTAGGTTCAAAGATGACTTTATTTTTTTCTCTGCGAAGAACATTGACTTTTGTACTCTCTTCCAAAAAGAATCAGCTTTTAAATAGTAAGTGCCATTTAGAAATTTATTTACTTTTACAAAATTAGAGTTCTTAAGTTGGAGGTGATAGCACTGACTTTCATTGTCCTAAAGTGCAAATGTTGTTTCTTTTGGAGAAGGGGCTAAAATGTCGTTTGATTACTAAATAATGAGGTGTAATAGACAAGAGGAATGCTGATGTGCACTGACCGTGAGAACAGGCTGCCTGTCCATTCAGGTCCAGTGCTCTGAATGCTAGCGATGGCCTGTGTGGAGGGTTATGTAGAAGTTGTGACCCAGTGCTCTAATGCCATCAGTCTCCACAATTACCATCAGGCGAATCAATGATGCATGCTGGAATACATTACCAGTGCCCATTTTGTCTGGAAGGCCACATCCAAGCTTATCAGTGAAATAAGATATCAGATATCCCAAGATCATGAAACAGTCACAATAGAGCGCAATGTTGGATTCTGGAAGTAACCAAGTGAATTTTCTTTATAGAGAAATTGATTTTTAATGTAGATGCACCATGAATAACATGAGCTTAAGCAAAAATAGATTCTCTAGAAGGAACACGTAAGAAATAATGTTTAATAGCCCAATTTTTGTGAAGAAATACAAAGTCCATAATCTTGTTGAGAGATTTTACAATAAACCTAAAATATATTGTTTTAATGCTTTTTGTCAGCATTAATCTCAGCTCTTGTAAAAAAAAAAAAAAAAAGAAAAAAAAAAGTGTACTTAAAGGAATAATTCACCCAAAAATGAAAATTTGCTGAACATTTTCAAACCATCCAAGGTGCAGATGAGTTTGTTTCTTCATCAGAACAGATTTGGTGAAATGTAGCATTTCATCACTTGCTCACCAGTGGATCCTCTGCAGTGAATGGGTGCCGTCAGAATAAGAGTCCAAACAGCTGATAAAAATATCACAATAATCCACAAGTAATCCACAACACTCCAGTCCATCAGTAAACATCTTGTGAAGTGAAAAGCTGTGTGTTTGTACAAAACCAATCCATCATTAAGGCAAAATAAGAGTCCACAATTCATAGTAATGTTTCCTCCAGTAGAAAAACTCCATCCCCTGTTGTTCTTTCACATCAAAATCTGCCAACATATTTGTTTAGAATTGTTTGGACTTGGTTTTGGACTGTTTTCACAGTGGTGCTTGATCTGTGCATATTTCTCTCCTGATTCAGATGGCTGTTTCACTGAAGAAAGCAAAATTATAGATAGAAGACTTGTATTTTAGCCAGAAACTTGTGGATTATTGTGATGTTTTTATCAGCTGTTTCGACTCTCATTCTGACAGCACCCATTCACTGCTAGATTTCTCCAAATGTGCTCCAATGAAGAAATAAACTCATCTACATCTTGAATGGCCAAGTTTTTAGCAAATTTTCATTTTTGGGTGAACTATTCCTCAAATTGTTATTGAAGACGTAGTGTACTTCTAATCCTTTGCTTGCAGATAATATAATATTAATGAAATAAAAAGCCACATAAGTGGTCTTAAAGTGAGTACACGTTCATGACTATTTTTCACTATTACATTACATTAAAAAAGTATATTATTTTCCTAATAAATATTCCTGGTGTGCTGAAAAACTTTAGTTTTGGAATCAGTAGAGAAGTGGACAGTCACTGTTGTGAATTATACCACTGAAATGCCACCAGGCCAACATCTAAATCTTCTTAGAGAACGTACTCTGACTCTATAATGTCAATTTAGTTTTCTATTTCTCGAGGGAGACAGGAGTAATCACAGGCCTGTGAGTGACATGGCTTTGACATTATGGAACACTGTATTCTTTAGGGAATCCATATAATCGAATACACAGATGTGTCAGTGTGCCACTAGATATTAGCTGCTATGCTGCATTTGCAGAAATATGTAGCAGATTCATTCCTCTGGGCCGGAATGTTTAATCATAGTTGTCATTAGATGTGATGTCATAAATCATGTAATTTATACCTTGTGTCTCTTCTGTAAAATGTTTAATTTAATGCATTTGTTTATCTATTAATATGACCAACTATGGTAAATTTTATGTAATAATTTCATTAGGAGCTCGGGAGCGTTTACAGTATCTTAGCTGGGATCCTAAATGCAGGTGATGTCGAGTTCACGTCAGTCGCTTCTGAACATCAGACGGACAAAAGCAACATTTCCAACATGGCAGTACTAGAGAGTGGTAAGAATTGTCACATACTCCAGGTTTTCAAGGCTGACCTTTCACTCTGTACAACACAACCTTTTGATCTGAGCCTGAGCACAGTTATATAATCAGTCATGGGCATTGTTTATGTAATTCTGAAGAGCCACAAGTAACCCTGGGTAAATCTTTATTTACATCCCTTTAGAAAAAATCTCCATAAACAAGCCAAAAGTGGCTTATTGCTCTTAGCTGACTTAATAGATTTAGACGGGTTTAGGGCATTTTTCACCAGCTTATCCAGAACAGCTTATCAAACTTTTACATAGTCAGCATGGGTACTATTCAATATTAAATAGAATGCCATTGTAGGGTTTTAGTGCATCTGTAATTATACAGTGATAATTTCATAAAGTGTCTAAGCTAATATTGCTAACAACTCCTTGCAGAGAGGGTTTTAGCTGGTTCACTATTGATGTTTCTGTAGCGGAAAAAAAAAAAATAAAAAAAAAACATTGTGAGGCAGGAGACAGCAATTTTAAATGTATGAACCTAAAAGTCTACCATAACTAGTGAAATGCACAATTACTGATTAGTGTATGTAAATTGGGATATAAATTAAATCTATATAATCTATATTAATCTGTATAATTAGTGCTGTCAATCGATAAAAAAAAAAAAAAAATTAACTAATCACACATTTTTTTCTGAAATTAATTGTGATTAATCCCACCTAACAATAAAGTTTTTAAATATATTTTATATTGCAATAATTCCACATTCAATCTTCAAATTAATGTAGAAATAACATAAAGACAGTATATTTTTAATATTTGTTTAATGGCGTCTTTTCTTATAACTGAAGGTGAGTATCACACTACAGTATACTGATGTCTCTAGGAAATTATTTTTTTTCCTAATATTTAACCATTGACTATTGCCATTCAATATTACAGTATAATTGAGAGCTATCAATTTTAACACTTATTAGACTTTAAAAAATAACAACTTCTAATTTAAGTGAACTTAAATCAATCTTCACATTAAACCCATTATAATAAATGTAATATTTACCTGTGCCGTTCAGCAAGTAGAAAATATACAGAAATTCAATGAAGTTATCAAACACTAAATTCTAAATTAAATAAAGATGAATCTTTAAAGCTACAAAAGTTATTCATTTTCTCTTTTTTCTTTTGTTCTTTGATTAACAGACATCATAACTGCTGGGTTATTGGGTTATTTGGCTGCTATTACTTTAAGAGCTGCCTCTGCTGAACGTGATGCGGATCAGACACGCATGATCGTAGTAATATGAAATGATACAGGCTACAGTGTGCCACTATATTTGTGCATACAATTAAATCATTAAATATTTTTAACGCCGTTAAACTGGAAAAATTAATCACCTGCGTTAACGTTCTAATTTAGACAGCACTAATAAAAACATTTATAAAAGAATTAAATTTAAAGCTCAAAGGCACTGACAAGAAACAATGACAAAATTACTAAAACTTAAAATAAAATTTAAATTTTAAAATTAAAATTGAGCTGTTTTCAAATAAATGCAAAATATTAATGAATACTATAATAGTGTATAAATAAAATGAAATTATAGCAAATAAATTATAGTTGCAGAGGGGTTTTCAAATTTATTTTAAGGGATGTGCTAAAGCTAAATGTATGTAGAAGAAGTTTGTATAGTTTTATATATATATATATATATATATATATATATATATATATATATATATATATATATATTCTGTTTGCATTTAATTATAGTTAAAGTTTTAGTAATTTTGTTGTGTGTTTGTCATTTTTATTAGTTTTTGTAATTTTATTCATTTTTATTTGAGTTTAAGTTCTATTTATTTTAGTACATCAGGTTTAACTAAATGAAAATGAGGAATTAAAGTTGTTTGTATTTTAAGAAACAAAAGTTTTTGTTGTTGTTTTCTGTGGTTCTAGTTAACTGTATAACCCTAGTTTATGGTTTAAGATTTTATTGTATACCATAATTTTACCATCATTTTTCATGATGGTAGCATGTCCCAAAACTTGTCTTGTTACATGTACTTGTAAGTATGTACCCAGTGCAATAGTAGTTTTTGTACTGTGTAGAAGTGGCAAGCACCTCCTATATAAGTAAATTGTAAATTGTTATGTTTCTATGTGTTTGTATGTTCAGCTGCATCGCTGTTGTGTATCCGTGCGGATGAGCTCCAGGAAGCGCTGACCTCTCACTGTGTGGTCACACGGGGCGAAACCATCGTCAGGTCAAACACAGTGGAGAAGGCCACTGAGGTACGGGATGCCATGGGCAAAGCCCTCTATGGACGCCTGTTCAGCTGGATCGTCAACCGCATCAACTCTCTTCTGAAACCAGACAACCAGTCAGGGTGAGAGATGAAAGTCTTCTCAAACTGTGCTGAGATTTGCCAATATTTCAAAGGTTGCAATCAAAAATCTCAAAATGAACATTACGCATTAAATTCTTTCAATACCACTATCCAAGATAGATATAACTTTAGAACATCTCCTAATTGAGCAGAAACTAGAAAGATAGAGTTCCATCCAATGGGCTGATGTGTGAATGACAATCAGTTTTAAAAGTCCATTTAAAATTTTTCTTAATTCTATCCTTGAATGTCTCTCCAGGGAGGAAGACAAAGGTCTGAACATTGGTATTCTGGACATCTTTGGCTTTGAAAACTTTAAGAGGAACTCTTTTGAGCAGCTCTGCATCAACATCGCCAATGAGCAGATCCAGTTCTATTTCAACCAGCACATTTTCGCCTGGGAACAGGTACATCCTGCCTCTGATAAAGTCATCTTTTCCAATCTTCTATTGTTTGGGAGATTTTCTATGCCTTTGGGGAGTATTTTTATTTATTTATTTTTTCCTCAGCATAACCTTATTTCCATCTAAATGGTGGTAACACCTCATCATTTATCATATCAGAGTGTTGTGAGAAATGGAAGGAAGGGGAGTCGAATATTCAGTTTTCTTTTGACGCAGACAAGCGTGGCAGTTCCCCAGACTGACTGGGCTGACTGTGGCCTTGAGGGGGAAAGTGATTTGGTGCCTCTAAACGTTTGCCACTAACCCACATTAGTGCCTTCATAAATCATCTGAAACAAGGGTTACGTCAGCAGCTGCTGACTTTGCTTGTGCTTCTATAAGCAGAAAGAAAATGCTGCTTTAGGTAAATAGATGGATGTGATGGCCACATTTCTGCAGTTGATGCATAATTCATTAGTATTTATATGGTTAAATCTCACAAATATATTTATTTTCTAAGCAGTTGCTAGGATGTTCTAGGAGGGTACTAGGGCATTGATAAAAAATAAATAATAATAATAATAATAATAATAATAATAATAATATTACAATAAAGTATAGTGGTTTGCAATAGCAAGCACCACTCACAGTTTGTGTACACAAATGTGTCTAGTTATTTGTATTTTATTTCATTTTATGATGATTCTCATAAATTCTCAAAGATTCTTGTCCAATCTAATCTAGTCTAATCCACACCAGAGATTGGATTTCTTGGACAAGCTTCTGTATGTGTGTTGATGCATTTCGCCAGTGAATAATTTAGGTCCATGTGTGTATTGTAATTTATCAACAAGGCAGTCTAGAGACAAGACAGACATGACATTTGTGCTTTGGTTTGAGTGCTCTGCTCACAGTAAGTCGTCGTGTAGCAGCAAGAATTGTCTGACACACAGTGTAGCTCAGATTTAAGAGGTTACGTAGCTCCAGGCATCAGCTACCATAAGTCTGCAGTGTTTTTGGAAGCTTACAAATATTAGTGGATAGATGAACAGAAGTCTGTTCCCCAAGGAGAAATTCAGGTGCAAAACAATAGCAGCATCAAGCGTAAAGGTCACAGACAACATCACATAGTGTAATCAAACAGGACATTTCAAAATATGAATGCACTGTCTGATATTAAAGAGTTTTCTTTTGACATTTCATGTAGAATTAGTCTCGCATGAACAGAATTCTGACTATCAGCATGAAGTCTTGTGCACTTGCAGCTTATTCTGGCCAAAAACCGCCCAGTTAGACAGGAAGAGACTGATTGACATGTATAGTGACCAGTCATGGTTTATTTAGTTTTTTCATGCTGTTTTGTGGGTGAGAAATTAAAGAAACATCGGTGTCGGTTTGGAGCAAATTAAGAAATGTTCTCAAAATTGCATCATTTTAGTCTACTTTTTTTCTTCCCCACACTAAATAAATACTGAGAGTAGGTGACACTAATGTTCAAAAATTTGGGGTCGGTAAGATTTTTTCATGTTTTAAAAAAAAAACATGAAAAAATGCAGCACTCACCTAGGCTGCATTTATTTCATAAAAATGCAGTAAAAACAATAATATGGTGAAATATTATTACAATTTAAAAGAACTGTTTTCTTTTAAGATGTAATTTATTCCTGTGATACAAAGCTGAATTTTCAGCATCATTACTCCAGTATTCAGTGTCACATTATCCTTCAGAAATTATTCTAATATTCTGATTTTCTGCTTAAGAAACATTTCTTCTTATTATTATTTTTATTTATTTATTTATTTTATTATAATTATTTCAGGATTCTTTGATTAATGGAAAGTTCAAAGAAACAGCATTTATTTGAAATATTAATAATTTGCAAAATTATACAAGTCTTTACTGTCACTTTTGGTCAATTAATTGCATCCTTGCTGAAAAAAAAAAAGCAAAATAAAAAATCTTACTAACCTCAAACTTGTGAATGGTATTGTATAAAACAGTCAGAGATTTGATTCCAATAGCCTCATAAGAGTTCATTAAATCATTTGGTTTCTCTGTAGGATGAGTATCTGAATGAAGACGTGGATGCTCGAGTGATTGAATATGAAGACAACCGGCCACTGCTGGACCTGTTCCTTCAGAAGCCCATGGGCATGTTAGCGCTACTGGACGAGGAGAGTCGCTTTCCTCAAGCAACTGACCAGACCCTCGTCGGCAAGTTCCTCTCAACATCTGACCTTCTCCTGAAACATCAGAGAGCTTTTAACTTTAGTTGTGTTTACCTGGTGTCTTATGACCAGGGACACTTACACTCTCTCTCACACTCAAACGCACACACACACACACACACATATGCTCAGACCAAGGGAGAGAACAAGGGAGAGGCTGTCATCAAACATTTACTGGCATGCTAAGTTTTCATCTGCTTTCTCCAGAGGATGCTCTCAATGAAGACTTTGACTGAAAGCTGAATAATTCAACATGCCAAGACTAGACACCTAGCAGTTTTTCCATGACTTAGCTTTATTGCTTTATACCGAATGAAACAGATGGATGAATTCATTCATGTGTATCTCATGTTATCACGACTGGATGAATAAATTAATGAGGGTCGGGTCAGTGAACGAGCAAATGTATGAACAAATGAGCAAATAAATTAATGAACTGACATAAATGATGAATGGGTAAATGTACAAATGAAGTAAATTAGTTATTGAATTAATGGACATGTGACTGGATGGGTGTGTGAATGAATTCATTGTAATTAACAAGCTGTTGTTCTTTTGTTCATTCAGAGAAATTTGAGGATAACTTAAAATCCAAACACTTCTGGAGACCAAAGAGGGTTGATCTGGGCTTTGGAATCCATCACTACGCAGGGAAGGTAGAAATATTTTATCAATATTTATTTATGCTTTTTGTTTTTTTTGTTTTTTTGTTTTGTTTTTTAAACACACTACAGAAACAAAGATACATAAATATAATTAAATGTATTGTTTACCCAAAAAGGAAAATTCAATAGCAGGGTTTCCATCCTAAGTTGCGAATTTAATTTATGCGCAAAATTGGAATATCGCATGAAACATTTGTGAATAAGCACCGTTTCCATCCAACAAGTCAGAGAGAACAAAATTGTCACTTCCTGATAAACTGGCATTAAATATCACTAAGAAAAGTAGGAGAAGCCACTGAATAGAATAATTTTCAAATATAATAAGTTACTTGCACCTCAGAGCGAGCAGACATAACACAGTAAATGTGGTCATTGCTTTTGGAGGTAAATGGCAGCAGTTTGGGAACGCAGTCATGTAAGACAGTTCTGGTAGGCAATACAGAAATATTTTGACGACAGACGTTGCTCGGACATTTCATAATGACCATAACAACATTTTAGATGCTGTGCAACAAAATCAGTCCACTGATTAGTCAGATTATGCCGTTCCATAGTGCAAAGTCACATGACTTTTTTGAACACTCATGCGGAATTTATTTGCAAAATGCTTTCCATCTCCCATTATTCGCATTAACATTTTTTTGCACGTCAAAAACCACTTCAAGCGAGTGTAAAAACATTTTTGCGAATTAAGGGATTTCTTTTCTAAACTTGCCGTTTCCATCACTCGTTTCTGATGCAATACTTTAAAATTTGGATAAAAAGAGGGTGATGGAAACATAGCTAATGACATCATTCACACTTCTATAAATACAGTGCCTTGCATAAGTATTCAATTTTTTTCACGTTTTGTTATGATGCTGCCTTATGTTAAACTGCTTTTAAATTACTATTTTTCCACATCAATCTATACTCCATACACCATAATGGTAAAGCAATAAACAGGTTTTTAACATCTTTGCAAATTTATTAAAAATAAAATCTTAAATGATTCCATTGCGTAAGTATTCATACCCTTATCTGGGACAGTTGGAATTTAGCTGAGGAGAATTCATATTGCTTGTAGATGTTACTACACTTTCAGTGGAGTTAACCTGTGGCAAATTCAATTGAATGGGTATGATTTGGAAAGGCACACGTCTTAATAAAAGGTCTAACAGCTGAAAATGCATATCAGAGCAAAAACCAAGCCCTGAGGTCCAAAGAACTGCCTGTAGAGCTCAGAAACAGGGTTGCGTCAAGCCACACATCTGAGGGAGAGTTCAGAAAAAAAATCTGCTTCACTGAAGGTTCACAGAAGCATGTAGTCTCTGTTACCCTTAATGGAAGACATTTGAAACAACCAGGGCTCTTCCTAGAGCTGGCCTCCTGGCCAAGCTGAGCAATTGATAGAGAAGGGCTTTGGTTGGTGTGGTGACCAAGAACCTGATGGTCACTCTAGTTGAGCTCCATGATCATATGTGGAGATAGGAGAAACCTACAGAAGGACAAACATCACTGCAACACTCCACCGATCTGGGCTTTATGGCGGTGTGGCAAGACTCAATCCTCTCTTCAGTGTACGACCCTCAGATTGTGAGAAACAAGATTCTCTGGTTTGATGAACCTCAATTCCAAGCATCATGTTTGAAGCAAACCAGCTCTGCTCATCACCTGCAGAGTACCACCCCAAAAGTAAAGTGTGCTGGTAGCAGCCTCATGCTGTGGGGCTGTTTTTCAGCGGCAGGGACTGAGGGACTCGTCAGAGTAGAAGAAAAGCTCAATGCACCAAAATATTGAGATAGCCTTAATGAAAACCCAGTCCAGAGCATTCAGAACCTCAGACTGGGCAGAAGGTTCACCTTCCAACAGGACAATGGACCTAAACGCACAGCAAGAGTGGTTTATAGACAACTCTGTGAACGTCCTTGAGTGGCCCAGCCACAGCCTGAGCTTCAACCCAATCAGATATTTCTGGAGAAACCTGAAAATGTGCATCTGCCCCCGTCCAACCTGACAGAACTTGAGAGGTGAAGAGGTGAGGAGAAGAATGACAGATAATTGCCAAATGCTGATGAGCAAAGCTTGTCGCATCATACACAAAAAAGGCTTGAGGCTGTAAAGGTGCTTCAGCTATATATTTAGTTAAGGGTACTTATGCAATGTACTTATTTCAGTTTTGTATTTTTTAATAAATTTACAAAGTTGTGACAGTTCTGTTTTTGCTTTGTCAATATGGTTTACGAAGTGTAGATTGATGTGGGAAAAAAGTAATTTAAAGGAGTTTAACATAAGGCAGCAACATAAAAAAAAAAAAAAAAAATGAAGGGGTGTGAATACTTTCGCAAGGCACTGTATATCCTATAAAGGATCCAAAATGGAGTTTTCACAGCAGTGCCATTAAAGAAGCATTTTGGATTCCCCAAACAAAGAGTTCTTAAATAAACAGTAGTTTTTTTTTTTTGTTTTGTTTTTTTTTATAGTGTGAAGAACATGCCCATTGCCTTGCGCTGTATATGAAAACATGTTAAAATATCTTACAGTATTTTCTTTTGTGTATGTAAAGGTGAGAAAATGATGAGAGAATTTTCATTTTTTGGTGAACTAACCCTTTAAACCAAGTTCATCTGTGAGAATAATAGTATGTAAATGCATCTTGTTTCTCATGTGGTTAGGTAATCTATAATGCCAGCGGTTTTCTGGCTAAGAACAGAGATGCTCTGCCCGCTGACATTGTTCTTCTGCTGAGGTCCTCAGAGAACGAACTGATCCGTAAACTGGTTACTCACCCACTCACGAAAACAGGTTTGCTTTGACTTTGTACTCTGTAGAAACATTTAAAGCCTTTGGTTTGTCTGCTTCTTTAGATGCTTCATTTTCTGTCTTGTTGTATACAGATATAATTATTTTAACCCACAAATCCACACACATTCATCTAGACATGCACTTACTGTATAAAGCTTTAGGTGTATGTGTTTCATTCGTCCTCTCTGTATGAGACAGATTTTCTAAACAGTGACCTCTAACAATGTGTCAGTCAATCCAATCATTGTGTAATTGCCTCATACAATTACTCATTTTTTTCCATTGTGCTGCCAGAAAAAAAAAAGTAAATGGGAACGTTTTGTTGCTTTGAGTACATCCACCAGTTTCAACTACTTTAGTTGTGGATAGCATCCTGCAGTGTGATTATTTTCATTTGCAAAGCAAGAAATAAACTGAAGCCTGAAGCATATATGGACCCCTAAATTAGGACAGGCAATACATCTATCGATATTTATTGGAAAAATAGACCCACAATATTGAAAATGAACTTTTAAGTACCGGTATATACTGTATATCAAGTGTCAAGCATTTCAAATTTTTAATCTAATTAATTACAGCATGTGGTGATTAATTAATCACAAATTACATTTTTTTTTTTTTTTTTTTTTCAATTGCTAACAAGCGTTTACCAATACTTAAAGTACATTTTTCTAAACTCTTAACACAGCAACACACCTACATCACACAATTAGCCAAATAGTTAATTTTCTGGCCAAAAGCACATTTTGTTAAATAAATACAAACTCTACATTTCAAAATACTGAATACCTTTTTCTACATATACTAACTCTATCAAAACACAGCAAACCTGATTCAGAATTGAGTCATTTGGTCAAAACATTACCACTAGCTTCTATCCAACAGAAACATATAATCAATCATAGCACAGCGACTGTCAAAATACTAACAGTTGATGGCTTTACAAAAAAGTGCATTACTTGTCATGTTTCAATTCTACTTGCATATAATAGACAAAATAAAAATCCAGTTTTTTTTTTTTTTTTGTAATTTAGCCTTCAGTTTACCTTCAACTGATACCCATTTTACATTTTTAAGTGCTGAATGTGTTCATTCTTGGCAACATCTAAAACTGAATGAGTCATTACTTTATAGAATGTACAATAGAAAAAATAGGTTCTCCTATGCAGAAATTCAGTTGGAACCTTGACTGAAATTGCTTTCCATTGGGTGGGGGTTGGATGTGGATGGTGCCCCCATGGTAGCTGATGCCAGTGATCAACAAAAATTCCAACATGCATGGCCTTTGGTTACTATGCAAGCTTGTTTTCATCACAGATTGCATTTTTTTTTTCTATTGCTAACATCCCTTTGTCCAATCTGTAGTCACATTTTCAAAACTCTAAACACAATTAGCACAACATCCATCTGTTTTGACTATACCATTAACACAATTTGTGTTGTTTTCACACAATATGCAGTCAATTACCATATTTCTAAAATGCTTACATTTTCTTTTCATACAAGCTTACCCAGAACCAAAATCATGGATGTTTTTAAGTCTTATTTATAAATGCTTAAACACAGCATGTCAGAAATGAAGACCTAATGTTCCAAACCTTAAATATATTATAAAGCTTCTACTTCTGCTACAACAGCAGCAGCTCAAAAGTATTGAAAAATCTCTCCATATAAAATATTGTAACAACTGATAAGCATTTTAAAGTAACAGATCACCGAAATATTTAGAAATAGCTGATTCCAGTCTCAGTTGCGAAATAGTCAGGTTTTGAAGCTCTTTCCATTACATCAACAACATAGAGTAAAAAAGACCTCTTTGAATTGGTTTTGTGGATGCAGAACAACACAGAATTAGAGAGAGAGAGAGAAAAAAAAAACAATGGAGAGGAGTAGTTGGATCAGAAAAAGGGAAAAGAGGTAGCGGAGAGGAGTGAGAATGTGTGTTGGACTGTGCATTTTTTTATGTTTGTTTGTTTGTTTTTTTTTGTTTTTTCCCCTTACACGTGGAACCTATGAAAGCTTATTTCTGCCATGCAATATAAAGAGTAATTGGTAATTGTGACTTTATCTCAGAATTCTGACTTTTTTCTTGCAATTGTGAATTTACAGTATCTCACAATTCTGATAAAGTCTGAATTGCAAGATGTAGGCTAAACTCGCAATTCCAATAATAGAAGTCTGAATTGTGATTACTGTTTTTACATTTTTACAGTTTTTTTTTCAATTGCTTACAAGCGTTTACCTTTTTCTAAACTCTTAACATAGCAACACACCACACAATTAGCCAAATAGTTAATTTTCTGGCCAAAACCATATTTTATTAAATAAATACAAACTCTACATTTCAAAATGCTGAATACCTTTTTCTACATATACTAACTCTATCAAAACACAGCAAACCTGATTCAAAATCGAGTCATTCGGTCAAAACATTAGCATTAGTTTTCTATCTAAAAGAAACATATAGTCAATCATAGCTCACAAAATGTCAAAATGCTAACAATTAATGGCATAACAAAAACTGCATTGTCATATTTCAGTTCGACTTGTATAGAACAGACAATATGAGATCTATTTAAACAACAACAACAACAACAACAATAATAATAATAATAATAATAATAATAATAATAATAATAATAATAATAATAATAATAATAATTCAGTCATCTTTTGTGTTTGAATGTGTGGATTCATTTTAGATAGTATGTGTATTGCATAGTGAAGGAGTCATCAGTACTTTATGGAATGTAAAAGAAAAGTGACAAAACATGCAGCCCTTTGCCTTTTGTCCCCTACCTCTCCTTCTCCCTTGTCAGAAAGTCAGAAAGAGCTTTATTACCAAGTATGTTTACACACACAAGGAGCTTGACTTGGCAACAGGAGCTTCCAGTGCAGAAGAAAGAGCAGACATACAGTACATTGGAATTATAACAGTAACAAAAAAAAAGACAGAAAATTAAATAATGCATTATATACAGAAGTAGAAATATAGAGAGAAAAAAACAAAAAAAAAAACATTTTCTTTAAATAAATGTACAGATATGTTATTTACAAATGTACAATTTTCGGATTCTATGTATAAATGTGTCAGTTATGATGGACAATGTATAGTTATGAATGTTTTAATTGTTCAGGCAGCATATAGCCTGCAGGAAAAAAACTGTTCTTGTGTCTGGCTGTTCTGGTGCTCAGTGCTATATAGCACCAACCAGAAAGCAACAGTTGGAAAAGAGAATGGGCTGGGTGTGTGGGATCCAAAGTGATTTTCTTAGCACTTTTCCTCATTCTGGAGATGTAAAGATCATGGAGGTTGGGCAGGGGGTCACCAATAATCCTCTCAGCAGTCCTGACTGTCCGCTGTAGTCTCTTGATGTCCATTTTGGTAGCTGAACCAAACCAGACAGTCCTGGTCCAACTACTCATCTCCCTCATTCAAACATTTTCTTTCTTTTTCTGCTTAAAATAATTCTTATCAGCTCTTTTAAGCTGCTGTTGTTGCAGAAGTAGAGGCTTTACACTTTATTCAAAGTTTGGAACATTAGGTCTTCATTTCTGTCGTTCTGTGTTTAAGCATTTGTAAAAATGTTAAGAAAGATCCATGATTTTGGTATGGGGTAAGCTTGAGTAAAAAGAAAATTTAAGCATTTTAGAAATGTTAATTGACTGAATATTGTGTGAAACGGTGTTTTTTTATTTATTTATTTTTATTTATTTATTTATTTATTTTTTGTGTGTGTGTGTTAATGGTATGGTCACAACAGACGGGTGTTGTGCTAATTGTATTTATAGTTTTGAAAATGTGACTAGAGATTGGACAAAAGGATGTTAGCAATTGAAAAAAAAAACTGTAATCGCACATCAAATTTGGTGACGAAATCACCCCCAAAAGATAATTTATAGCCATTATTGTGGCTGTATATTAAAATAATATAAATATATATAATATATAGTATATATAATGCTAATATAATAAAATACAATGTATTAAAACATTAAATGAATATTATTATTATTATTATTATTATTATTATTATTATTATTATTATAAGGAACATCATATATAACAAAGATATTCTTTTTTTTTTCTTTCTTTATTATTTATACAGTATAAAAAGTTCTGTTGTTTGGTCTTGTTTGACCAAGAAATGCAATGTTTTGTTGTCAATTAATTGTTATATTTTTATTTGATTACATTTTTTAAATTGTTGATTGATTAAACTGTTAAAAGTTTATTAATGAATGTTAGACCCAATTTTTGATGCTACATTTGTGTTAAATCATAAAGTATAGAATCCAGAAGAAAATAAAACAGAAAACCCAAAACTTCCAATAAACTATCAAGACCTGTTTATCATCTGAAGTTCATCCATATAGAAAAGTAGTCCCACTTAAAAATACAACTTTACAGCTCAAAGAAGACTTTTTAGTATAGACAAGTTTAATTTTAATTTTTACATTTTAAACCTTCCAGCATGCCCCATAGACTTTCATTATAAGCACACATTTGTCCTTTAGCCTAAGGGACAAGTGACGAGGGTTGCTAACAAGTATGACACAGATGCTGTTGGTAGATCTTAAGTTATAAACCAAAATATTCTTCTAACTAGTGCTTCTTTACATGAGCCACTAGAGAAAGCAATACTACTGTAGTCTGATTTAGCATAGATTGCATGAGCAGCCAAATGGTAAGTATAGTCACATTCTGTTAGATTACACTGCATTATAGGCCACACCACAATCTCACAGAATGGAAATAACAGTGCAGACACCATCCTGTCTGAAACGTTAAGCAGGGAGTTTGATCTATTGGTCTGAACGAATGAATGTAGCACTCTCTCTAGTAGGGGTGTGCCCTTATTCGGAAAGGCAAGGATAATGGCTTCAAAAACGAATAACGGATAACGAATAATTCTGCCCGAATATTCGTCTTAGGCTGCAGCACAGTCTGGTGTTTGCTAGATAACAGGTGAGCCAGGGGGATCAGCACAATATTTTACACAAGCCTCTAAAGTCACGCAATAATGAGTGTGTGAAGTGAATGAATTTAAACTTTATGAATGAAAAGAGTGCAAATCAAACACTACTTGCTGTTGCCTCTTTGTGCATCTCTCAGAAATCAGAGCTTGGCAAGAGTAATATCACACATCATACACGTTCTATTGTTTGTGTATATTTAAAAGGCAATGATTTAAACCTTATAGGCTACGATATGATACACGAATGAATGGACTAAGCACAGCGCGATCACCAATTAAACAGCCGCGTTGCGCGTCTCTGTGCGTCTCTCAAAAACCAAACCAGCTCACTGTCAAGAGTAGGCTAATAATCAGCTTAGATACAGATACATTTTCTACTAGGCCTACCCCAGCAGGCACAAAACAGGCACACAACGTCATAAGACGTTGATATTTGGTATATATTTGGTTGCGACGTTGGGTGACCAAATTTCAACGTAAATTCAACGTCTAATGTCAATGTTAAATTGATGTCCAATACCGACGTCAGCTAACGTTGAGATTTTGTTGTTTTTAGGTTGTGCAACCAAAATCCAACGTTAAGTCAACGTCAAATTGACGTCAAATATTGACGTCAACCCGATTTTCATTTTCAACCAAAATGCAACGTCTGTCCGACGTCATGTCCAACGTCAACCTGACGTTACATAGACGTCTGGTGCCTGCTGGGACATTTTTGCTTTATCTTTTGCTGGTTTGCGTGGCACACGCACATTTGTTCAGTGAAGTTCAAAAAAAAGGCTGCTTAGGAGTTCCACGTAATGAAAAAGTGTGCCTTGAATTAATTCAGTCGTGTTCAGATGATTGCTAAACGTTTGTCATGAAAGCTCTCTACTTGTATGATCAATTTATTTTTAGAAATTAATTTTATATTTTAGAACACTGAATAGGGAAAATAGTCGAAACACAAATATTTTTCCATAGGCTATAGCTACTGTTCTTTTTTTTTTTCTCCATACTTTTCCAGACCTGCAAATTACTTAAGTGAAATACTTTTTTAAACTGTGCAGGAACCAGTGAGCCAAAGGAAATCATTTTGTTTTACATAAACCTCTAAAATTACAATGCAGTAAGTAAGTGTGTGAAGTAAATGAGAGTAAACTCTATGAATGAAATAAGCACAAATAAAATAGCAGTATCGCACTTGCCTTTTTCCATGCATTTCCTGGAAATTACTTCAATTTCCATATTTCTAAACTGCATAGGAACCCTTAATGTTTTAATTAGAAGATATTCAAATATTTATTTATCGGATCAGGAAAGGTCCCCAAAATGGGACTCGAACTCGCGTTCCCTGAAGCATAACCGCGCTACATCTCGAAGCACTGCCTATACAAGGGTATCGGCTCCGACATAAGAAGATATTTAAATAAATGTTATAATCATAAAAAAATATATATTTTAGTTAAACATGGCATGTTTTTTCATTGATAACTACAAAAAAAAGAAAGGCATAAGACCATAGACATAACGGTCTTATCAAGTATAACTGTACGAAGTTCCGGTTCAAGCTCCGCCTACTTTTATCCGAATACAGATACAGACACGAATAATTTTGTGATTGTTACAGATACAAATACTAACTTCGCTGCACACCCCTGCTCTCTAGAAAAGAAAATGTGCTCACTCCCATGTGATCTGATGTGATGAATGGAGGTCGATTACGTCCTCTGAGATTCACTGGGGATTGTTTCCAGGAAGTCTGCAGGGATTTCAAATCTAGGCTTCATTCATAGGGCTTTTGTTAGCTACTTGACTATTGTGAAGCTTATTTATCTGTCAGCACTGACCTCTAAACACCATATATCCCAGTGCCCTTGAAATGGTTAACCTTGCAATAAATGGTAGATTATCTTTGAAGAACATGTCATCTATCTGAAGTATCAACAGCAGATTTCTAATGTGTTCGGTTATCGCTGTGAGAGCAGATATTTCCCCTGACCTCTCTCTTTGTGCAGGTAACCTGGCTCACACTAAAGGCAAGGCTGCGGGTTCTTCTCGTATGGGCACACAACAATCACAACGCACCATTAACTTTGCCAAGGTACCTCATTTTGCCCTCTTCTCCTCTTTGTACTACAGAGCTCCTAAAGGGACATGTTGATGTTAAAAAAAAAAAAAAAAAAAATGAGATAGAAGGAAAATTATATTTCTATGTTTTTACGTTTGCTCACAAAACCATTGCATTCTCCAGAGAAACTTTGCGTAATGGAAATAATATGAGGTATTAGGAAAAGCATTAAAATTCACAAATTTCTGTGCTTCATAACGTTTCTTTGGGGGAACACTGTTTTGCAAAAGAATGTAAATGTTTTGTAAGCAAACACTTAGTTTCTTAGGGGAACACAATAGTTTTGCGAGAGAATTGAAATGTTTTGGAGTGAATGCAAAGTTTCTCGGGGGAACTCATTAGTTTTGTGAAAGATTGTAAATGTTTTGTGAGTGAATACATTATTTTTTGCGAGAGATTGTAAATGTTTTCGACCAAATGCACGTTTCTCAAGGAAACGTAATAGTTTTGCAAGAGATCGCAATTATTTTGTGAGCGAACAAAGTTTCTTGGGGAAACACAATAGTTTTGCGAGATTGCAAATGTTTTGAAGCAAACACAATATTTCTTGGGGAAACACAATAGTTTTGCAAGAGATTGCAAATGTTTGTGAGCGAATGTAAATGTTTTGTGAGTGAACACAGCATTTCTTGGGGAAACGCAATAGTTTTGCGAGAGATTACAAATGTTTTGCAAGCGAATGCAAAGTTTCTTGGGAATGCAATAGTTTTGCAAGAGACCGCAAATGTTTTGCAAGCAAACGCAATGTTTCTCGGGGAAGCGCAATAGTTTTGCTAGAGATCTCAAATGTTTTGTGAGCGAACGCAAAGTTTCTTGGGGGAACGCAATAGTTTTGCTAGAGATTGCAAATGTTTTGCAAGCAAACACAGTGTTCTCTGGGAAACACAATCGTAAATGTTTTGCAAGCGAATGCAAAGTTTCTCGAGGGAACAATAGTTTTGTGAGAGCGCAACTGTTTTGGAGTGAACACAATTTCTTAGGGAAAAACAGTACTTCTGTAAGAGAATGCAGAAGCACTGATATATAATTTTTGCCTCCCAACACACACACACATATATATATATATATATATATATATTATTTATTTATTTATTTTTTTTTTCCCTCATCACCATGTCCTCTTAGGGGCTCTGTATTGTTTTGTTCATTCTACTCTACTTTTAAGACTTCCCTATGTAAATGACTTGTGTTATGATTGGCTAACTTTAAGAAGTTGCTGAAGTTGATAGGTGTTGATGTTTAAATATGGGCATTCATAACGAAGTGTTTTGTTTGTTTTGTTTTTTGTTTGTTTTTTGTTTTTTTGCTTTTGCTTTTGCTTTGATAGGAGCTTCAGTGGTTTCACTTTTTTGGAATGCACTAATTTTCTTTCCACCTCTATTTTGTCTCTCTATCTCTCCACACTCCATACCCATCAATGTCATTTCCATTCCTCCTTTCTATAATGTCTTCTGTCTAAAGCTGGAGGGTCTTATGTTGTTCAGTATTGTATCATTCAGTGAGGTAATGATCCTGTAGTATTTGTGCTGTACATTAGAGATGTGCTCATATAGAAGATGTGCCTTTTGCCAGCCAGTACTGCGTTCACTGGTTTTGGTGTCTGTTTGTATATATGTGGGTCTTTCTCAGAAAACGGTGCTTTTTTTTATCATTTCATTTGAAAAAGTTACTTCTGAACTTTTAAGAAATAATTTTCACACATCAGACCCAAAGTACCAGTAGAATACTACCTTAGACATTAGCTGACTGCCATAGGTGGATGCATCCTTCCAATATTCAGATATGCAGTCTACAAATATATTTTCTTTCCACATCTAGTTACTAAACTGTTAATCCCAATATGATTGAGTAAATTAAGTTAATTTAGATGTTACCATTTTTTTTTTTTTCTTTTTTTTTTTCTGAGCACTGTCATGTGCACAAAGACAAAACACTATCAGGGTAAAATTACATTTTAGGTAGATTGTACCTAAACAAAAACAGTGTATTATTTAAACCCTTTAAAAATGTACATTTTAATTATAAATCTATAGTAATATATAGTAAATTCTAATTATTACCCAAAGTGGCGAATGGGGTCAGGCACATTGACCTGTTTAATGAAAATCAAGTATTTAACAAGTAAATCTAAGTTTAATTTAAAAGTTCAGTTAGTCTAATATCAAATATTGCAAAAAAAAAGGTCTGTTAATTGCATCAGTAATCATGGAGACACGTTTGGCACCATTTCCTGAAAATGACCCATGTCTGTGAGAATGAAAGAGTATCTTGTCATGTGACCCTACCAGCTGTCTAATAGCTAATACATTTGTAGATTGGCTAATTTACAGCTTGATTAGTTCATATAATACACATTAGAACTGAGTGGCCCTGTGGAATTAAAGAGAATTGCCTTCATGTGTTTATGTGCAGTTGCATTTTAAAAACATCTACTTGTGTTCCAAGTTTTATGTTTTTTAGCATTTAGTTTATTATTCACAAGAGAATTATTAAGAGAACACATGAGCTACTTAGAGCTCACATTCAGGTTGCACTCTGAAATGAATGAGGGTTTTAAACATATTGAAATGATGTCTTTGATGAAGACCTGCATACATTACCATTAATTTGCATATTTAAGCATGCTGTCTTTAGAAAATTTCACATAAAAGATTCCATCCATTTTAGCCCACGTAAAATAAAAGCACCTGTGTCAGTTTGTGATTCTGCTTTTTGTTCAATACTGAAACACCTTGATAATATAATCTGGTGAAATATTCATGGCCGTTTTAAACAAGGAATTTGGCCTAATTGATGACTGTCATAAGTAATTAATGCTTGTTAGATTGCTTTGCAAATTAATGCTGCAGTTAATTTCATGTTATTTCTTTACTACATATAAACAATTTTTTCAAAAAAAAATTTAAAAACTGTCTTATCACGATTTTTATGCATTTCTTTTTCAGTCTTCCTCTCGGAAATTAACTCCCACCCATGACAAAACAATGCTTGCCTTGCCTGTTGACTCTGTACAAACGGTGATTGTGTGTTTACCCTGACCTTTGGCTTTGTTTATACATTTTTTCAAGAGGCGACATGCATAAATTTATTATAAACAGATAATTTTATGTTTATAAAAAAGACCCCCAATATCCCTTTTGTAGATTTTCATGACCACAAGTTTTCAGCATGCTGAATATTTTGTGTTTGCAAAGGCGGAAAGCACAGGAGACACCACACATCACCCCAGAGAGACCACCAACATGAAGACTCAAACTGTGGCCTCTTACTTCAGAGTAAGATTTTTGAAGATCTAATAATGATCAGAACCAATAAAAACCATCACACTTATGTTTACAGTCTTGCTTTTTTCCACTGTACTTTGCAGTATTCTCTAATGGACCTGTTATCAAAGATGGTGGCAGGCCAGCCTCACTTTGTGCGTTGCATAAAACCCAACAATGATCGTCAAGCCCACAAGTTCGACAGGGAGAAGGTTCTGATACAACTACGCTACACTGGTATTCTAGAGACAGCCAAGATACGCAGACAAGGCTACTCTCATCGCATTCTCTTCAACAACTTCATTGAAAGGTTGGACTGATCAAGTGCATAAACCCCTTTTCCACCTAAATGGTGTTTATGTTGGTGCTGGAGTCAATACTCTGCCAAGGGTGTCCCATAACTAGTCTGTGTTTCAAATGACTTGAGAAATGAACAATGACATGGTGTGACTACATAACCCCCTACAAACAAAGCATCATGGAAGCCATTGTAGCTCATCATTATCTAAAGTAACAGCCATCAAAAAGTGTCGAGAACCACCTTTTAACCACCTATAATGGACCACCACTTCCGATACCGGCACTAGCACATTGCTGTTGGAAAAGTTTATAATTTCTCAATTGTTTTGTTCAGTGTTGCCTTTTATTAACCATTGGTCTTTTTCAGATACTCTATATTAGCATTTAGAGCCAATGAGGAGCCAGCAATGAATCCTGAGACATGTGCTGTTATTTTAGAGAAGGCCAAACTAGAGAACTGGGTTCTGGGAAAAACAAAGGTTTGTGAATGAATGCCATTAATAACTGCCATTGTTGTTCAACGAAGCTCATAAGTCTGATGGTTATGTGTTCAGGTATTTCTTAAATACTATCATGCGGAGCAACTGAATCTGATGGTGAGGCAGACCACAGACCGGATTGTTCTGGTCCAAGCATATGTACGGGGCTGGCTGGCATTTAGACGATACCGTTTGATGCTGGAAAAGCGAGAACAAAGTGCCGTAGTGTTGCAGTCAGGTGAGCTCATGTTGTTGACTAGATGTTAAATTGCTGAATACTCTGCAGACCAAGTCTAAAATTGTCTTTCTTCTAGCATACAGAGGACACAAAGTTAGGAAAAGAGTGGCTGATGACAAAAGCAAAGCAAAGTCAGAAGCTGTTATCACTCAATTCCAAGCAGGTAAGACAAAAAAGTATTAAAGTATTGAATACACTGTATTAAATGAGTTTAGAAGGAAAAGACTTTCACTAAATCACGGCCTCTTCAAACAGTGTGCAGAGGATATCTGGCAAGGCAGAAATACAAGGAGTTGCTAGATGAGAAGAACAAAGCTGCTGCAAAGATCCAGGCCCATTACAGGGGACACAAAGAGAGGAAAAGCTTTAACAGGAAAAAGTAAGTCTTGTTCTTATTTTAGATGATTTTATCCTCTTACTTGTAGATTATCTTAGCAATAAAATCCATCATTTTCAATCAAAGATCCATCAATTAGAGGTCATTTTAAATTATCTCTCATCAAGCTCTTTGTCTTACTGGTTCCTTGTTCTTCCAAGTGTTGTCTTTATTTTCTTGGTTTAAGTCTCTGAGTTCTGATCATCTAATAAAAGCTATATTCTGACCATAAAATTAATACTGAAATCCTGCAAGGCCATTTTACCAAATTCACCAGATAGTGTCAGTTACAATAGCCAACCTGATCTCATGACAAAAATATTCCTCTGGGAACTTTTTGGCAAGATGTGAAATACGTACCACCATGTAAGTTTTGTGAGTATTTGATGTGAAATGTCCACTGGGGGGTGCTAAAATAGTGTCCAGTTTTTTTTTCCCCAGAACAGATGAACGTACATATAGTATTTTTTTATGTGACCTTGGTTTTGTACGTGTCACCGCAGTTCTTACTTGAAATGTCCATTGAGTGGCACTATAAATCTAATCCTCTGTGACGTTTTAAAGTAACGTACCATCTGCACTATACCTAAACCTAACCAATATTACAAACAAAAGCGAACGTGACATAAAAACACAATCGCAAACATGCAGTTTTAGCTTGTTTTTTGATCTCTCATCTTTCAGCTCTTTCATCATGAGTTATGTTTTTTATGGGATTTGTACCCAAGGATTCCAGATCATAAGTCTTATTCCGTGCCGGCTGAGCTACCGAGCAAGCTTGTTACATCCGGAAAGCATCACATATGGAGCTGTAATCAGCATCTGTGTATGAAAACGATTACATGATTACAGCTCACTGTTTTACCGTCTCTAGTGTTAATTTCTTTTGGAAACTGCAGTGATATGTACTTATTGGTACGTATTTCGTGTCTTGCGAAAAATTTCCCACAGGAACATTTTCGTCATGAGATCAGATAGACAATAGCAGTTCCAACTTGAGTTGGTATGAAAAGAGAGAAGGCATGGAGTGATACAAGAGACACCAGTAACACCGGGATATTGATATGAACGACCTTGAAGGGTCATGAAAGTCATTGGTTTAGGTCCTGGTGGGTTTCCCCAACAATACATGGGGGATAGGTGAATTGGAGACATTAAATTGTCCATATGTATGAACATGTTTCCCTGGAATGGGCTCCAGCATCCCAGCAACCCTATATTTGACAAGTGGTTTGGAAGATGGATGGATGGATGAATATACTAAAATCCTAGACTGCTTAATGCTGCAATTGACCAGTCAGAGCACAGAGGTACACATAGAATCTGGAATTCAACAGTGCTATGGTGGTATAAACTGATTTATTTTACACAGGGAAGCCATGCAGAAGGAAAAAGTTGAGAAGACAGAAGAAGTGGCAGAGGCCCCATCAGAAACAGAAGGTCCAGTTACAGAGGAACCTCCACAGGAAGGAGGAGAATTGGTAACGGATGATGCTGATGAAAAGGCCGCTGTGGTCCTCCAGAGCAACTACCGAGGTTACAGGGAAAGGAAGAAATACAGGGAACGTCGGGAACGGAATAAGACCTTAACAGGGGATGAGCTGGCCGTTTCCTCATCCACCCCTGAAGAACTCACTTCTGGAGAAGATATGGATGCTATACAAGAAGAAGCGCAGGAGAATATGGAGGAAGAAGGGAAGGAGTCTGAGGAAGAGGCTGCAAGTGGAGGAGATGAGAACAATGAACAGGAAACCAAGGCAGCCACTGTTCTCCAGAGCAACTTCAGAGGTCACAAAGAACGTAAAAAACTCCAAGAGGAGGGGAAGATGCCGGTTAGAGGGAAGACAAAGAGTCCTTCAGTTGAAGAGGAGCTTCCTATTCCAGATCCACCACCTCCAGAAGAACTGATGGAATTCACTGAGGACATGGAACAGGAGGATGAGGCTCCAGCTGAACCACCAGGAGAAGATGAAGAGGCCAAAGCCGCTGTGGTTCTTCAGAGCAACTTCCGTGGCCATAAAGAACGTAAAAGACTGCAGGAGGAAGGCAAAATCCCCAAGAAAAAGCCAAAAGAAGATATGGCTAATCCAGATGCTTCAGAGCCAGACATTTCTCTTGAGGAACTGCCACCACCTCCATTAGAACTTGAGCAAGACCAAGAACTAGATTCTAGTCAGTCTCCAGGGGAAGATGAAGAACATGCCGCAACTGTTTTACAGAGCAATTTCAGAGGCCACCGGGAGAGAAAGCGATTGAAAGCAGAGAGAGAAGGAGCCACTGGAAAAGAGCAACAAATGGTTGAAGAGGGGGAGGAGCAGGAGAATGGTGAAGCTCTGGATATCACAGATGTTCAGCTGGAACGGAAGTGGGTAGAAAAAGAGGAGGATGCGCAGGCTGTGGAAGGCCAATATGATGAGGAGCAGGCAGCCATTAAAATCCAAAGCAATTTTAGAGGTTACAAAGACAGAAAAAACCTGAAAGCTACATCACAAAAACAGGATGAGGAAGTGGAGTCGCTCTTCAAACAGGTGATTCATTTTTTTGTGTTTGTGTAGGTTTACCCACAAATGACAAATCTGTCATCATTTAATCACCCTGATGTCAATCCAAACCTGTATTTCTCCTGTGGAACATAAAAGAAGAAACTGAGATTCTGCAAAAATGAGAAATAGTTGTATTGTTTGACTACTTTGTGATGCTTTTTGTAATTTTCTTCTTATTACAATCTGACAAATTCTGCCCTTTTGTGTTTGGTAGATGAAATAAAGTATAGATATGAAGGTGTGCAAATGATGACCTTTTATTTTACAATGGACTAATCTTTCGTTTTGTTAACTTTTTATTACATTTTCTTCTGGAAACAGTAATTAAAAAAATAATAAAAAAAAAGCAACTGTGCAAATTTAGAACCCACCCCAACCCATCCCACCCCCTGGTAGACTTAAAAATTAAAAAAAAATAAATAAATAAAATAACAATAAATAAAAATAAAATATAAATAAATAAATAATTAAACAATAATAATAATAAAAATAAATAAATTATTATTAATAGATAAATAAATAATAAAATAATTTTACAAAGATTTTAAAAAAGATGACAACATTAAATGCTGAATGCCATAAATTTACAGTTTTCACATTAGATCCATGTATACGAGAAGTTGAGAGTTCCATCGAGATGATGTCCAACAAATACACAGTCCAGGTTCGTCTGTCCATTGTGTGAGGAGGATTCCAACGGTTGACTAGCAATTTTTTTTTTTGCTGCTGTGAGAGCAGCTAACAGTAAACATCTTTGTTGGACGGACAAGGTGAAGTCTCAAAAGTCATTCATGAAAAAATGGCGCGGAGTCAAACATATCTTAGTACCCAACAAATATGATAGGTCTTGTGAGAGCTGAGTCCAAAAAGGTGAGAGAGAGGGGCACTCCCAAAAAAAATGCAAAAACATGCCTTAAGATCCTTTGGAACAGAGATTACACTTAGGAGAAGACGACAGATTCATATAAAAACGTTTCATTGGAGTCAAGTAAACCCTATGCAGCAATTTCCAATGAATCATTTGGTGATTAGGGTTTTTTGCACATTACTGAAGCACCAACATTGACCCCATAGTCACATATTGACTAGGTAGTATCTCTATTAAAAAAAAAAAAGAAAAGGAGAGAGATGGAATACAACTAAAACATAAATAAAATAACACCATAATCAGTAAGCGATACTGTATGAACAATGAAAGCTTCTAGTAACTATGAATTAAGAAGTGAACATTAAAGTGAACAGTGAAAGAGACAATCACCTAACCATTTAGAGCATCTCTTCTCCGATTAGACAGCAAATGTCCAGCTGAAGCTCACTGAGAGTTGGTGGATGAATGGGATCTGAGAAAAACTCTTGCTTCTTCTGGGGAGTATAGCATTTTAGGTTCACTCTGATTGAGAATGACCTTCAGCGTTGCAGGATAAAGAAGAAAATTCTGGATACCAGCTTCTCTCGATTCCTTCCTAATTGGCGCGCTTCTTCTTTTTGCGGTGACTGGAGAAAAATCTGGAAAGCAAGATAGCGTTGCTTAGTCGGATGTTTTCACCAGGGCGTGAAGTCTGGCGGCCCGCAAAATGAGCTCCCTGTAGCGCAACAGTTTAAAGACGAAAACCCGTGTTTTAGCGCGATCTGAGGACAGCCTTGTGTACACGCGATGTGCTCGCTCCACTTCAATCTCTTTGCCCGCCAGAGATGGGAGCCACATCGGTAGGAATCTTTTCAAAAAGCCTATATGGTCGTCCTTTTCGGAACCTTCAGGCAATCCAGCCAGACGCAGATTGCTGTGCCTATTGTGATCCTGTAAGTCCACAACCTGTTACTCGCGCGCAGCTACTCGCCTATCGTAAAAAAAAAAATCAGCAGAAAGGGGCCAAACGTACGGAGCTCTACTCAAGTGCTACTAGGTTCATGAGCACGTCACGTGACTCCCCAATGGACTAATCTTTCAAAGAGTAGCGTCCAAAATATGAATCTTGATTTAAGATATACAATTTTGAGGCTTGTACACACATTTCAGTTAATGACATTCTTTGTAACCTGTTCAGGTAACCAAGGTCTCTGAAGATTACTTATCACTTCAGAAGAAGTTAAATGAGATCATCCTTGCCCATCAGCTCAACCCAATCAAAAATGGGATGTTTGTGAAAGGACAAGCCATGAATGGTTACATGGGCTACTACCAGCCACCAGGTAAATGTCCTTCATAAATTTTGTCCATTCATAAGTCTTAGTAATGTTAATCATTCTCCTGTCTGTTGGCACTTATATATACTTTTAAAAAGTGCACTTTGAAATAATGTCAAATTAAAAGTTTTACTTTAAAGTACATTTTAAATCATTGTTTTAATAATCTTTTGTCATGCTTATAAGAAGTACACTTAATGCACATACAAAGTACTTGACTAGTTTTAACTGTAATGTGTTATTTAGTTTTTCAGTTAAAATATTTTAAATGTTCACATCTATAAATGTGTAATCACAATATATTTAAATACATGACATACAAATTTCAATAGAAATGGCATAAAAGTATATTTCAGTTTACCATAAATACTTGTCACTTGTCTTTGAATTTGTCAAGTGTACTGCCGAATGGCAGTACACTTGACAAATTCAAAGACAACAGAATTAAATAAAGACAATAATAATATGTTTTTTTTCCCCATTAATTATTTATTTATTTATGGTAAAGTGTACTTATTTTTCTCAAGGGTAGTTTTGGTTATTTCAATAGAAAACTTAACTTGTTTTCAAATGTGGAGAAATAAAGCTGTTTTTCAGATTAAAATAGCTTATAAAAAGAAAAGCTACCTTAATTAAACTCTTGCGGTATAGTTGCTTGCAGTCAGTTTTATCAGAATGTGAAGTTTCCTTTTCTCTAACAGAGACTGATCTTATCAAATATTGGATGTCTAGTGCCACAACATGCAAATTGGTCTCAACAAGATGTGTCATCAGAAATTTTCCCCCAGCTGAGCAAATCTTCTGTTCATTTGATTTTTATTCCGATATGTCTAATTACTTTTGGGAGGATAATTCTTGAAGATTCTATTATTCCTGATATGCACCTTGTGTCTAAATGAAACCAGATTATTCTGTCAGCAGTGATTATGGTTTCTGTGTTGACAGATATGGCCCCCTGATCTGTTTTATTCTGTCACATAGAATTAATCTCATCTGTGAAAGCTGAACTTCTACAAAAATCTTGCTAAAGGGATTACATTTCCTTCATAAATACTGTGGTCATCTGTCACATGTTTATTGATGATTTATTGTCATTGTAAAATGTCTTTGAAAGCTCCACAATCATAATAAATAATCTTAACCAGTGTCTTTCTGTGTGGAAACAATTATTATTGTGCAATTATTATTGTTTCCACATAGAAGTGCCCTTTCAAAGCCAGTCACATTTCCATGTACACGAAAGGTCTTTAAATGCTAATCGCATTGCATGCAAAAGTGCCCTGGCAATTACAGCAAGCATTAATATAAGAGCTGCAAATTGGCTTTATACCTCTGAGCAATCAAGAATTGCTGATGACCTTTCAAGTGACACATTCAATAAATATGACAAACTCTCCAGCCATACCCGCTGGTCCTGGTGGACATTGATTAATTTTCTTTACACCGGACCTTTCTACATGATAAACAGTGCTTGAGTTAGCAGATGCTATTCAAATAAACCAAAGGTCATTTTTGTACCTTTTGGTGTTGATTGCAAAAAAAAAAAAAAACATTTGATAAGTATTCTGTATCAAAGGCATTTTTTAATGCTCTTTTTTGAGGTTGCACTTTTTGACAGTACTTGTACTTACAGTGTACTTACCTAAGAAAGTACCGGTAACATAAGGTAACTACATGGGTTAATGTTAGTTTGTACATGTGAAACAGGAACATAAAGTGCTACCCATTACTTTTAGACATCATAGGTGCATTTAAAAAAATGTTTAGGCCTAAATTTAAGATTTATGTATTTTATGTATTCACTTATCCGTAGTTTAATCTCATCATACTTATTAACTGAATAAATGTAATAAAAAATGTTTTCGCAATGAAAGTATTTTTCACAATGAAAGTAATTTGAATAAATGCATTCTGAAAATATGATTTATGATTTTAATGAAATCAAATAGATGCAAATAGTTAATAAACTGTCTTTTTTTAAGTATAGACATTTTACCTGTTTCATTTATGTACAAATGTGCATATCATTAAGTTTATTAGTTTGTTAAAACTGTGGAATCCAAATGAATGGAATTTTTATATGCAATTCAAATACATAAATCTTAAAATAAGGCCTATATATTTTTTGAATGGATGGTGGATGAAAGAAGAGAAATGAGAGAAATTATAAATGTATTTCCTTCAGTAATGAAAGCTATTAATAGAAATAGTCTAATAGTCATTCTAAGTAAAGGTTCACTATTTTACCCGGTTTATGGGATAAGTTTTTTTTTTTTTTTTTTTTTTTTTTTTATGCTTGGTACATATTGTATTGTTAGCTTAGTAACATGTTAACATCAAATTCTATTGGAATCAATTAAGAATTGACTCTACAGCACAGTTCAAGTGAGGCCCATGTTGAGTGTTTCAAATCAGGAATTTATGTGGTTCGGTTTCAGTTAGGATTCTGCCTGCCTTAGAAGGGAGCTGCCTATGTAGACAGCAGACAGCAAGAAGGCTCACTAGGGTTTAGAACAGAGCTTCATTCTCATTCTTACTTTTA
>CM077263.1:20637779-20755279 GCA_039654775.1 Spinibarbus caldwelli
AGACAGGAAGTGCATCAGTAGGCCAGTGGGGCTGACTGATATAATTGCATCAGCGGTCTGTCTGGCAGGCCGTAGGCTCTTGGCTTCACTGGTTTCATAGATCGTTGTTGTCATTACATAACGCTGCTGATAAGCCCTGAGACAATGAGTAAAATCCACTGCAAGAACATTTCCATTTGAGTCCATCACTGCTGAAAAGCCAGCCATGAATCAGAGCCTGTCCTGAAGGCCGTCGCTTACATACTGCAGAACAGTCATGAAATGCACTCAATATGGCATAATGGCCTCCCATTAATAGCAGCCTGCTATGACAAAATAGACATTATTTATGATCGGGAGCAATAAACTTTGGCTGGGGGATTTCGGTAACAAAGAATTACAAATACAGCATTGTAAACAAAAATAGTTATGTTGCCATTCACTAAAACTTATGCCATTCCAAACTATATTCAAACTTCAATTTTGGTCTGTTCCTCAAACAAAGCTAGTTAAAAGTTCATCTGTTTTCTCTGCACCTACCAGCCCCAAAAGGCTGGACAATGATGACCAGTACTACCAGGGTTTGTCCAGCACTAAGTCCGCAAGCCTGCCCAGTGACAGACGCCGCTCGAGCAAACGGAGATCATCCACTGAAAGAAGACGCTCTTCTGAGAGATCACTGTCTGATGTCCCTAAATCTGATCTCCCTAAGGACCCAACGGAGAACAGGTGAAAGAACATTAAAAATTTGCATCATTCTGTCTGTTTAACAAATACCATCCTCGAAACGTTGACCTCAGTGCAGCACACAGCACTGCACATGATAAATGTGTTTGAGCTGAAGATGCAGATATCAAGACTTAAAAACCTCCACACTTTCTTTCCCTTTCTCACTTGCGTCTTCATTTCCATGTGAAGTCACACTTTATCTGCCCCTCTCTGTCCACAGGCACTCGTTCTCTAGAATGCCCTCTACAGAGAGTCAAAGCGAGGACAACCCTTACGACTACAGAAAGATACTGAGGAAGACCTCCCAGAGACGAAGGCTAATAACAAAACCCTAACCATCAAGCTTTAGAACTTCTGTAAATACTGTCAGTCACTGATGATATCAGCTGGTTGTCCTTAAAGGAAGGGTTTACCTAAAAATGACATTTCTGGCATCATTTACTCAACGTTATGTCATTCCAAACCCATATGATTTTTCTTTGTTGTGTGAAACACAAAAGGAGAATTTTTGAATAATGTACCACCTGCTTTTTTCCATGCAGTTTCCATGAGTTATGCCTGAATCAGTTCACAAATCGGACTGATCCGGTTCAACTCACTGCTCACTGGAAGAGAAGATTGTCTTTTTTTAGGTGACCTGTTTCTTTAAGTAATACAGCATGTTTTCAGTCCATTTATTGTTAGCTATTCGGTTTGTTTTTCCATGAAAGTGCTGGCTTTAGTTTGAGTTACGTAAATAATGACTACTTAATGCTTTTTGCTGTACAGAATGTAATGCTAATTTACTAATCAGAGACTTAAATGAATAGAAATTATGTTTTTATGAATAGAGCCAAGGAGCTGATGTTGCGACAGGACTTCTGTGCTGCTCTTGCTTGATTTTTACCTCGGGTTTAGCAGTTGATGTTTTCTGTATGTTGATGCATGTGTAAGTCTCTCTGTGAATAAAGATTGACTTCAAAGATTTAATAAATTGACCTTTATATTTGCACCAATTAGGTTATATTCAATACTATCTGTACTGGATTCTTTGATTTAGTGAGTTAGACTTGCTGCCTCATTTCTTCATAAACATTAAAATGTGCATTATAATAATTTCCTATAGATGCACTGGTATCTAAATATATACTGTTCGAATAATACATACTTATGGATATGTGTATTTTTGAAATGTCGCTGAAATGTAAGTATTATTTAGTTAGATCTGTTGTAATTAGTCTAATTAAATTATAAAATGAGTATAATGTACATAATGACTGATGTTAAGCCTTAAGCAGACTAAAGTTACTATAAAATATAATTAATACTAAATCATCTCATTCCGTTTATGTGTCTTTTTATGTAAATACATTATACATGGTACTAAAATACAGGTTATTAAAAGATTCTGGATTTCATGTTTAGGTAACAGTGATGAAATAAAAATATGGCTTTTTCTAAAACAAATTCCAAATTTAATTTCATAACTGATCAATAAATCAATCTATTTTTGTTTGTATTTTAGTGTGATGCTCATTTAATAGAGTATCTACATGGATTGATATTGAACAATATATTGTTTTCCCGATGTAACCCTCTTGACCTGCTTTTCTATGTGATTTTTTATTTTTATTTTTTTTTCGTTTTCTCCACACCAAACAATGTATGTGGGCAAAAACTCTTATTTTCTGTTTTATTGTTATTTTGCTTAACCTGTTATCTTCTGCATCCTATAATATAATTAGAATTTATTTCTGCTTTATTTAGGGTTTCATTTTATTGTATGCATGCGGAATAAATGGCCTGTGTGCCATTGCGCACGATCGCCGCACACAATTGAGAATGGTATTGAGAATAAATAAATTCACAGTAATGTTTTTATCACTTCTAGGTTTCCCTATTCAGATTTGAAACTGAGTCTCCAATTTCCTTATTAAAAATACATGGTTTGATGATTAAAAAAAAAGGGGGGTGGGCATGAATATAGACCGCAGATCTGAATGTTATGGTCCATGGAGCAGCCGGGCTGCTCCTCCTGCTTCTGATGAAGTCTGCTCACTGCTGGAGTAAAGCAATTACAGAATCTAAAAAAAAAAAAAAAAAAAAAAAAAAAACTGTTCTGCCTTCAGCACAGATGCGGGTGGTGCGCCAGGAGGGGCATAAACTAATGTGTGTAGTCACGATTATGACCCGAATCGCGTCGCAATTTCTCTGGTGACGTGAAGCGGATTATCTTTACGCCACAAGAAGCTTTTATTGCCACTAAAGTTGCAAGTTTGCACGTTGGAGAGTCCGCGCAACGGATTGCAAGAAGTGCTTTTTAAAAATGTACCGTGCACCCTTAACTTGCATTTGCGGCTGAGGTATGTGAAAGAGAATGAGAGCTATTGGATGCCTGCGTCTCCATCAGTGTCAGCGTTTCTCCATGAGTTCAGTGACGGTCTCCGGCTGCTCCAAATCATTGCGCACGGCGCACCAACTGAATATAGACGCTCAATCTCGGCTGTTCTACATCTGAGGGCTTTGAACATCTTTTATGAGCGCCTTAGCAATTAAAGCACTTGATTTGACGCGTGTGGAGAGGTGTGATTGTAAATACATCGCGCACGCAGCTGGATTTTCAGCGCATTGGGCAGGATTCAGCACCACGGCTGCGGACAGCTCCCGTTCCCCCGTGACGCGCGTCTGGATGGCTGCTGCTCGCGTTTCTCTGTCGCTGCTCTGATCCGCTCTGTTCGCGATGGCATCACACGGGTTTTGGTTTCTGGGTGCTGAAAACGCGTCTGGAAACGGCAGTCAAAGCCCAAACACTCGTAAGTGACATGGCGTTCAAAAAGAAGTTTGAAAATATGCTGCATGATTGTGTTTATGTGTTAGTGGGGCTGTGAGACAAAGAAATGCGACATTTGTTGTGTCAAGGTTAATTTAAAACCTTGAAATCTCATGCCAGCTGTGTCGTATGATAATAAACAACAGAATTTAGTTCGGTATTTTAAGGCCAGTTCCACGCCATGGATTATTGATGTTGTTATTGGAAGTTTTATGACGGATATGTGATCGTTCCAGCTAGAGCATGGTGTCAGGCGGCGGCCCAGAAATTCACCGGAGGCATCGGCTCCAAATTATGTGGTACGTTTATTTTTAACATGAGGTCTACATTTAAAATCTTAATTTGTATCTCATCTACCTTCGTAAAATGTGGTATTGTTACGAACAGCGAGAGATTAGAATAGCTACTTCATGTTATCATACATATGGTTCTAAACCCAACTGTTCAATATTATTAAAGAACATTTAATTTGATTCTTTAGTCTACATTCTGAGACGTCTGAAACGAACTAGATGCACTTAAAAAAGTAACTCTTCCTTCAGTGTGAGATGCTGTTTTTTTTTTTAGTCAATTAATAGAGTAATCGTTTCTTCTGTAGCTCTGTTAAATGTCGGAGAGGCTGAGAAAACAGCTCAAGCCCCAATTAAAGCAGAAGATGGGTCTACAGCCGAGAGCTGCGGCTGCAATAAACCCTGTAACTGCTCCAAAGCCGCCGTGTGCTTCTCTGATCTCTATTCAACAGGTAAACCTCATATCACATCGCTATCACTACTGAAAAAAAGGCCAAATTGCTTTGATAAGCAGGTTTCATGGTTGGTTATATTGGTTTTATGACGTGCTTTTATTCGATTTGAATATATTTCCTCACCTATTTTTATGTGAGTAAAAATAATTAAAACAAATTATAAAAAAATAAATAAAATGAAACCCTGCCTGCGCATTGTTGGGTAAATTAGAAAATAAAAATGTAACAATGCATTTCGGAGATTCTGTCCTTTGTTTCTTTCTCAAGGTTAAAAAAAGCTATTTTACTCTTGATTCTTGCACTAAATGCCATCGACTGTTATTCTAATGCAATCATGTTATTTATTTTACAGATCTTTTACCTGCACTGGATGGGGACGCGAAGACTATGAATTTTCTGCAGGAGGTTGTGGATATATTGCTGGCTTATATAGTGGAATCTTTTGACAGATCAACGAAAGTGATTGATTTTCACTATCCAAATGAATTGCTCCAAAGGAATAATTGGGAGCTTTCGGACGAACCCGAGACTCTAGATGATATTCTGATCAGCTGTCGCGCCACGCTAAAATACGCCATAAAAACTGGTAAGCGTTTTCATTTATAATTTTAAATAATAGCCTGTAAAAAGTGGTAACCTGCAATTGTTGCCATAAAAGAGTTATATCTGGATCTAACCCATAAAAATTCGTTTTTCTGGTATAAACATTCTTGACTTGAATAAAAGCCTTTTTTTCAGTGTATAATAATTTTCATACTAGGATATATTTTATTGTGTATTCTAGTATTCACAATCATTACATCTATATATAATCTATCATATTTTACATAAATTCTGTTGCTGGTTGTCTCGATTGTAAAAGAGACTTTGTTCAGCTCGCAGAACCGCAAGCATCAGTGTGTGTTTGTGCCTGAAGGCGAAACGAATCAGATCAGAACATGACGTGATATTAAATGAATGCGTCTAGGGACGATTTTATTTTCTCTGGTGGCATTTTAACTGAGAAGCATTATTTCGAAAAGGGATTTTCGTTTTGGGAATAATTATGAACGACCAGAAAGACTGATTGATTTCCTTGCTGTCTGCGCCGGTCAGAGATTCATTTGAGCTCCATCTGAAGTGTTTTACTCCAAGCGACTATTCATAGTGGTCCATAAATAGATTATAGATTAGTGGTACATGAATATTTTTGTACGTTAAATGATTAATTTTGTATTTTCCCTTTATGTTATCTCTATCTTCAGCACACCCCAGGTATTTCAATCAGCTCTCCACTGGGTTAGACATGGTTGGCTTGGCTGCCGATTGGCTAACGTCCACTGCCAACACCAATATGTGAGTGCAGGTCTCCTTCCATTAAAATACAAAGCAGGTTGAGGTCATTTCCGTTTTCTCTGCCTTCATAAACATTATTTTGGCCTGGTCTTTGTGGTGGCTGGCTTAACCTCACAGATATATGTTGAAAGGCTGATGAATTCAGACAAGCAAATATAACCTCCACTCTCTCATCTTGTGCCATTCACAGAAAGAAAATGAGATGGAAATTAAAATGACATTCAGGCTAATAAGAACAACCATTTTATGTTGGAAATTAAAGTTTTAATTTAACAGATGCTTAATAAAAATAATAATAATGTAGTAACAATGTAATAACTGTGTAATTACAATGTAACGGTTTTTGTGGTGGAAAAACGCTTTTATTCAGTTTTGTTTAATTGGTTGTATTATAAATCAAATGTTAAATATTTTAGATTTTTTTATTATTTAAAATAAAAAAATAAATTATTTATTTATTTAAAAACTTGTCGGAAAATGTACATTTTCATCATTGTCTTAAACTTATTGCAGTGACACACTGCTGTAGAACCTGCAGACTGTTGCAAAATCCTCTCAAGCATCAGTTGTGAAACAGGTTGTCTTGATGTTTGCTTGTTGTGACATTTCTGGCTTGTGTAACTGGGTCATGTGATCTCTGTGCAAACAGGTTCACCTATGAGGTGGCTCCAGTCTTTGTGTTGTTGGAATACGTCACGCTGAAGAAAATGAGGGAGATCATTGGCTGGCAGGACGGCCGCGGTGATGGAATATTCTCCCCAGGTAAGCAGCTGTCAATCTGTGTGACCTGCCTTAATATGCGCTATGTTGCGACATGAGTGCAAGCATAGGAATTGTCTAAAAGTATGAAGTTGTTAGGAGAGGATTAGTCTTTGAGTATCTTTAAAAAAAGACAAAAGTTATTTGTGTTCTTGGGTTGTGAAATTATTATCCAACAGTGAATGTATGATTCCAATTAAGAAAATAATTATATGAGGTGAATGATGCAAATGATTGCAATTACTGCACTGCCGTTCTCTACCCCACTTTGAAAAATAAAAAAATAAAAAAACCCAGAATGGTTCAGCAAAAATGGATTTTAGCCACTGATAAACAAATCACAACTGATGATGTGGACAGTTACATCAGAGTAAATGACATTCAGGGCCTGAGTAAAACCGACTGAGGTCAAGCTTTACCTGAGTGCTGGAATGAAAGGATTGCTTTATTGTCCTCTAGGTGGCGCCATTTCCAACATGTATGCTATGCTGCTGGCTCGCTATAAAATGTTTCCTGAGGTGAAGGAGAAAGGAATGTCATCAGTACCAAGACTGGCGGCCTTCACATCTGAACATGTATGTCTTTTAATTTATTTTCAGTATCAAAAGAGTGAAATAATAATATAAATAAATAGTCAAAATAGTCATTTGAAGTCAGAATGCAAGTTAATGCAAGTTCAAATAGACAGTTTTATGATTAGGGACAAAATGTGTGTTCTGTATTACCCAGTGAAATTCATTTCTTAAAAAGGACATGTCATGTCAACTGCCATTTATATATGATTTCACAAAATGATTATAGAACATTTTCATATATGCTTGTAGCAGTTATTGTTATTAAATAAATGATTATTATTATTATTTCAGCAAATAAAAACACTTACCACTGACTATTATATTTTCTCTAATCACATTTCAAATATTTATATATTTATGTTTATGTACAATTTAGCACATTGTCGATTGCTTATGCTTTTCAGAGCCATTTTTCAATCAAGAAAGGTGCAGCCGCACTCGGAATCGGTACAGAAAGTGTCATCTGTATTAAAGCTGATGAAAGGTTAGTCTGGATTATCACTACTGATGGATTACTTCATGACTGCGCAATTGAGAAATGCACGTCTTAACATTATAATCACTAAACCATATGACTTCTTTACTGCTTTCATTTCTTCCAGGGGTAAGATGATTCCTTCCGACCTTGAAAGGAGGATTATTGAAGCCAAGCAGAAGGTAATTTCAATGACCCTGTCTCTATGACCGTCTCGTGTGTCTCTTTTGGGACTGTTTAAATAATCTGTGTGGCTCTTTGGCAAAATGGGCTCTTGAATAACGCATTGATTTCTTTCTCACAGGGATACGTGCCTTTCTTTGTCAGCGCCACGGCCGGCACCACGGTTTATGGTGCCTTTGATCCTCTGATGGCTATAGCCGACATCTGTAAGAAGCATGATATCTGGATGCATGTGGATGTGAGTAGATCTGCTTCCCTGAACGCAGGGAACTTCCTGAACGTTTCACCTGTGAAATACCGACAGTGGACTGGGATCCAAGAGTGATCTCAGTGTTGGCATATCCAAAGTATCGATCTCTGGATGGAGAACTGAGGACCTTTTCAACTGTACTGCATTACAGACCTTAAAGGGATAATTCACACAAAAATGAAAATTCTGACATCATGTACTCACCCTCAAGTTATTACAAACCTGTATGAGTTTCTTTTTTCTGTTGAACTCAAAAGAAGATATTTTAAAGATATTTTTCCCATAGACTTCTATAGCATGGAAAAAGAAAATACTATGGAAGTCAATGGGAACCATTAGCTTTTTTTTTTTTTTTTTTTTTGTCAAAATATCTTCTTTTGTGTTCAACAGAAGAAATTAACTTATATATGGTTGAAACAACTTGAGGGTGAGTACATGATGACAGGATTTTCATTTTTGGGTGAACTATCCCTTTTAAGGTGTCCTATTATGCCCTTTAACAAAGCCTTGATTTGGTTTTTATGGTGTACTAGAATAGCTTTTCATGCTTGATTGTTCCATAAACACAATTTTTTTCACATATTTTACATTACTGCAGCACCTCTCTTCCCAGTCTGTCTCAAACATTCTATTTCGATGAAACCCCTCTTTCCCAAATATAAAATGTGCTCTGATTGGTTAGCTGGCCTAGTGTGTTGTGATTGGTGAACCGCTTAGGGCAGCCCTTAGACACGCCCTTATCATAATCACAAGTTTAATCTCCTCAGCTGTAAATATTAACAATGGCATCAATTTCGCCTTACCAGTTTGAGTCTGATTCAGACCCTGAGAATGTTTCAGAATAAGAGAATCGTACAGACAGAACCTATGCAAGCATGGATTTAACAGGCCATTTCAGAGTGGTGTTTTTTATTTTTTTATTTTTATTTTTTAACATTCTATGGTCTCTAGCGCAGCTCAACCAGGCCTTGTCCCCCTTTTTTGTGTATTTCATGGATGGGAATTATTTAAATTAGTGACATTGTGACTTCACAATATCCGGAAGAAGTGTGTTGTAGCCCGAACAAGCTGTTTTTGTAGTTCTTGAAAAGTGTTTCCTGTTAAAGAGAATATCTCATTTTAGAGTGGACTTTGAGCTTTGCAACATTGCAGATCTTTTTTTTAATGCTTAAACAGCAACATTACACACTAAGTTAGACTAAGTGAAATTAAGTTGAAAAAGTGAAAAAGTACTAAAAACAACTAAAACCTGCATTGCAATTCCTTAGCAAGCAATCTGAAAACCCTACCAACCACCAAGAACACCCTATCAACTGCATAGTCATTCCATAGTAACCACCCAGAACAACTGCACCCTAGAAACTGCATAGCAATGTCCTAAGAGCACTTTAGTAACCATGTTGTTATGCCCTAGCAACCAATCAGAACACCCTAAAAACCACCAACACACAATAGCACTGCATAGAAATGTACTAAAAAACAATCCGAACACCTTAGCAAATGCATTGCAAGACCTTTGCAACCAACAGAAACACCCCAGTGACCACCTAGCAATTCATTAAAAACCACTCAGAACACCTCACCTAGCAAGGAAGTACCTAGTAATGCCCTGCTACCACCCAGAATTTTTGGTTGCAGCATATTTTGCATAAAAATAATCTCCTGAGCATGTACAAATGATTTGTTGCTGTTGAACCAGTTGCGTTTGAAATGTGGCATAGGGTGAATTTAGCAAGCATGTAATAAATGTCATCTCTTAGAAGTGTAGCTTGATCTAAATGTTTCCTATAAGAGGAATTACCTTCAAACAGTCTGTGTGAGTGTGTACATGTGTGTATTCACTTTCATGGGGCTGACAAGTTTAATAGCGATATCTTATTCATTATTATTATTCATTTGTCTATGGCGATGCTGTCGCCTCTGGCATTTCAACAGCAACACATATTGTGACGGCATATTGGAGCTCAAACACATGCACTGCTTTTGAATCCTTGCAACCTCATTCATCTGACCTAAAGGCAGCAGTTCTCAAATGGGCTGTGAATATATTGTACCTGTATTTTGATGAATGTACTGCAGAAGAAATACAATATCTGCTTATATATTTTAGAAATATAATAAAGATCGGTATTATGTTTTTTCTCAGAGCTCAAACATCTGTATTTGTCAAGATTAAACATCCTTTTTTAATGTGAAAGGCAAACATGTTTCTAATAACACATAGTGCATTGCAGTATGCTTTTAAAATTTCTTCTGTCTCTGTGTTCATACAGGGAGCATGGGGCGGAAGTTTGCTAATGTCCCGGAAACACCGGTGGAAGCTGAATGGAGTTGAGAGGTCAGTACAATCTGCAGTTCCTATGGATTAAATGTCTTGTTCAGTCATGAAACTCTATCCATGCACTGACTGGTTCCCTCAACACTAGTGCAGAAACCTATCAGCAGCACTTCTTCTTCTACGTAACTCTTTAGTATTCTGATTAAACTAGCCAGTCTCTGGGAATTCTCCATTTTAACCCTCCTCCTCCCCAGCACCACCTGTCTAGATCTGCTATGAGGGATTCTTCTTTGACTTTTGCAGCAGTGTGTTTCCTAATATCTTTATGTCTGAGCAGGTTTAACAGAGCAGGACTTTGTACTTGCTCAGCAGTGTAGAACATCTTGTCAGCCAAGACCAAACATACTTTCTGTAAACTTCATTCTTATCTATAAATGCTTGTTAAATTCATTCAGAGAGTTGTCATGACTGAAATATGATTGAGAAGTCCATACACTTATGTGTGAAAAGTTTACCCTTGTGAAATTAAATGGATTTGATCATTTTTTTCTTTTGAATTGATGTTTCACTGCACAGCACAGTGCCTCAGGGAGAATTCTTGTCTGAATCAGAATAAATCATTATATAGCTATTCGTTTATTTCAAGGACAATGAATTGGTATTTCAATTGTTTGCTGTCTAAACTGACAATTTTAGGGCTAATTCTATGACCTGGAACCCTCATAAAATGATGGCTGTGCCCTTGCAGTGCTCGGCTCTGCTGGTTCGAGAGGAGGTGAGACTATCTTCTTTCTTCATCAAAACCAAAACATATTATCACATCAAATTATTACAGAGGCCAGTATTAAACCACAAGTGAATGCTACTGGGGGCTTTTCTCAGAATTAAAGTCACTTTCCTAAACAACTTTTCTATTGACTTTTAATTTACTAATATCAAGGCATTTTATTTTTTGTAATTTTTTGCCCTTCTCTTCGTGTTATTTGTTCCAGGGTCTGATGCAGAGCTGCAATCAGATGCAGGCCTGTTATCTGTTCCAGCAGGACAAACAATATGATCTGTCCTATGACACAGGGGACAAGGCCCTGCAGTGCGGCCGCCATGTGGACATCTTCAAACTATGGCTAATGTGGAGAGCTAAGGTATTAAGAGCTCATAAGTGTTCTTATAACTGCGGAAGATAGCATGAGTATGAGTTCAGATAAATTATTAGAAAGTTTCAAGTAATATTCAGAATTTTAAGTTATTTTGTGTGAATATGATATTGCACTGCTGTATTTAGTGGTATACTATTCTGAACATTATTTTTTATTATTGCTGCAGTGTCTGCACTGTACAGAATATGTGACTTTTTTGTATGGATGAAATTTCCAGATATGTAGTATACAACACTATGCTCCCGACTTGACTATATCTAGTGTAATGAATAAATTGGAAGTAATTACAGCCAACTTTTAAATCTTAAAATGTTTACACAAAAGTGGATTATAAATGCACAATAACCAAGATAACTGGATGCCATTCACTGATTTAAACTAGTGAACTAGTATTCTGTTCCTATGAAAAGTGAACGTTTACTGTCAGCACATTTACTGGGCAGCTGACCTCCCTTCAATGACCGTAGTAAAGACATTTGGGACAGTCGTTCATCCAAATTTATCAGTTGTGTAGAGAGGTTTATTGAGGTTTATTGTGTAATTACAATGTGTGTCCTCTCATTTCTTCTCTGTAGGGCACTATTGGTTTTGAGGCTCAGATTGACAAATGTCTGGAGCTTTCAGAGTATCTCTACAACAAGATCAAGGACAGGGAAGGATATGAGATGGTGTTTGATGGAAAGGTAAGTCTGATTAGATGTATTTAATTCTTTTGGCCTACTGCTGCATATTGTCATCAATGCTTTTTATTTGGTAGAAATTGAAAAATTAGAAAGGAAAGGAAAGGAAAGGAAACAACATAACACCAGGCCATTTCTACTGACTCTAATTCTCTGTTGTTGTTTAGTTTGAGCAAACAGAACGGTGCATAAACAGCCAGCACATAGTTTCTGCATTGACCACCCTCAGCATATTACCCACAATAATGCCAATAATAATGTCACAACATAGCCACAATAACATTTTTTTTTGACATTTTCTGTTTTTTTAGAGTGAGGTTGCCATACCACAAATTGAATTGATTTTCTGTGGCAGTCTATTATTGTGATATAATCATAATATAATATAACTCACATATATTTGGCATGTATTAATGGGCTCTTCCTGCATAAATAAGCTGCAATGTTGATTCGATTTTATGTTGATGGTCAGAAGTCTGAATGTGTTGAACTAGACATGAAAATAAATCAGTAAAATCTTACTAACCCCCCAAATTTGAACAGTAATGTATGTGTTCTTCATATGTGCTTTAATTAATTAATAGATGCTGATAAATAGATGCTAGAAATAGAAATAGATGCTTTATACGTAAAATTTAGTTTATTTCAGAAGCATTTAAATGTATTCTGAATGTTAAGTTATTCAAATTAAAGCAGAACATTTCATTTAATAAATTTATTCCTAAATTATTTTCCAAGAAATACCACATCTGCATTAAGATACAAAAGACACAGTATTTCTAAATCCTATTTGATGTCTTTAGAAAAACAAAGATCCCCTCTGAATTTAAATGCAAGTCTTGTATTTCTAAGTAATTTTGTCAAATGCAGTGCGAATTGTGTGCACTAATTCATCTAACATGAAATGTTTCACCCTTGAAATGATTGAGCAGTCGTTCGAGGCTCATTTAAATGTAAATTGTGCCTGGTGCCAGTGTGACAAAATGATTTGGCTGGAGGCTCCTTGCTGAAGTCAATGCAGTGCAGAGCGAGGAGGGTTGCAGTGTTGCAGTATGATCGAATGACATTTAACAAAACATTTCAGCTCTCAATTTCATGTTTAGCAAGCTCTTTTTGGTTTTAGCATGCTGAGGTATGACTCGATCTGTGTTTTGTCTGTGTGTCCCACCATCAGAATGACTAATGAGTCCTTTTCACTGGTGCATGGAGGTATTCTTCCCAAGCATGGCCCCTGGAGTCTCACAATGAGGATGAGGGCCTCTAATGGACTGTAGTGTCTGTCTATGAGCTACCTGCTCAAGCGCTCAAAGCACTCACAGCAAAGCCTTTTGATTGAATAGATTACATGGCTGCCTCCAAACTGATGGCGACAAAAATTCCCATTATGGCCCCAGACGGCCCCTAATCACATATTCCGTCACGGATCTTTAATGGACTCCCCAGAGTACTCTATTTATGCAAGCGTGTGTTGTATGTTAAATTGAGTGATAGGTGTGTGTATCGCGTGAACGTACGCTGATGCTATCTGGTGGTCTCGTGTCCTTGCAGCCTCAGCATACCAATGTTTGTTTCTGGTACCTCCCACCGGGCGTACGCTACCTGGAGGACAAAGTGGAGAAAATGAAGCAGCTGCACAAGGTGAGAAAAATTGGATTAGATCAATTGATGTGAACTGAGCTTTGACGTTTCGGAAGATGACGTTGCTTTTGCAGCAGTGGTAAAATGAAAGAGCAACAAAAATGTAAATAAATCTTCAAGCTCTGTTTTGGGGATCCGAAAGACCCTAGGGTCATTTTAATAACCCAAAAACATATTTAACATTTAAATTTCACAGTTATATTTCATGATACTATCTTATGAGAATGAATTATAAGCAAAATAGCAAGCAATCCTCCATTAGCCTATTTATGAGATACCAGACATAAAACATAAATACAATTTTATTGATTTATGCAGAATTCCCATATGGCTGTATATGTGTGCTGTGATACAACAAGTTTACAGTTTGAATAATATGTATCTATTTTATTTATCTATTATCTATTTTGATTTTGTTTAGGCCAGAGGAACATCTATAATGAAAAAGAAGTGTGTTTAATTGTATTAAATGTGCACTTATAGTGTACTACTTAATCTTAAAAATAAATAGATATTTTTAACTAAATTGTACTTGCAGATAATATAATATTAATGAAGTAAAAGGCAACAGAGTGTACTTTCATGTCTGTGCTTTAAGCATACTTAAATGCACTTTGTAATAATTGAAAGTTAATACATTCCAAATCATTGTTTTAATCATCTTTTGTCATTCTTTAAAGAAGTACACTTATTTTGATGTTCTAAGACACGTGTAAAGAATTTGATTACATTGTAAAAAAAAAAAATTCAATTCAAGTAAAACAAAATAAAAAAATTCAAGTAAAACAAAATAAAATAAATAAACAAACAAACAAACAAATAAATAAATAAAACAAAACACTATTGGATAAAGTTTTACAAAAAAAAAAAAATGTAAATTGCATTCTTTCTACTTCAAAATTTCACATTTCATTCAATGTGCTGCCCTTATTTTGTAATTATTTGTGAAATGTGCTAGAAATTTCTGATAAGTCTGTTTCAAAATCCTACATCAACATTGTTTTTCAGTGTAAAACTTTACTGCATCATTTGATATTAAAAGTTCATGTGTTATAAATGTTCTCACTTGCAACTTCATCATTATAAATATGTTATTACAAATTTATGACATACAAGTTTCAAAAGAAATTGCATTTTAGTTTAAATTAAGTTTATTTTAAGCTTATAAAAATAGTATATAATAAATAACTATAAAAAGTTATAAAATGATATATAAAAATGTACTAGTCCTGTTTAAGTGGGACAAAAAGCGCATGTTCAAATACATCTTCATTTAATTGCAACTAACAAGCAGTGAAGTGCCCAAAACACCAGATTCAGTTCATAATTAAGTATATTCCATAATAAGTACACTTTTTAGAAATATGATGATGTGTATTTCTTTCAAAAGGGATATTAAAAAAAAAGAAAAAAAAAAGGGAAAAAAAATCTAAAGGGAAACAATCGTTCATTTTGAAGGTGATTTTATTATAGCACTGGGGTCTGAGGGACCCAAACACAACAGCACGTAATGGTTAAGATGTCTGTTTGTAACATCTAGATGCTTCAAACCAGAAAAATATCTAAAATGACATCCCTGCAGTGATGTCATTGTAGGGGGAGGGGCTGCTCATCAGGTGTCCTTTTATTGGCTGGCTGCTCTTCAGTCACTCCCATGCCAGCAAAGCTCTAATCGGCTATTAGGCCGAACAGATGGAGCTCATGCTAGTTATACAAAGACAGTCTCTATCTAACCCTACCCACAAACCCCTCCTCATCTATCGGAAACTAGAACATTTATGCTTTGTCTTTTACAAAGGATAAAACTGGTTTCCAGAGACTCTAGATTAGCGGGATAGTCAAATAAGTGTGTGTATTTATTGCGAAGGGACGCTGCAAAACAGTATTTTTTAGCAGTATCTTTTTGATGTTTATGAAAAGACACTGGACAGGTTCCAGTATAGACGGCTCATTTCATAAAGATGGAAGCAGTTATAAATGTTGGATACAGGCCACTGCTGATAATAGCTGGACACCTGCAAAAGATTTGAGGGGAAGTGAATGTAATTATGTGGTGATGTGTGGCTGTGTGTCTTTTATTCAGATTATATACTGTTCAAAGCTACTGCTCTAATCAAGTCAGTTCTGCTCAAGCTAAGACAAGGACATAACATAAGGACATATGCTTACACGGAAGCACTGGATTGATATTACTGGTTTACATTCTGGTCAGGCATTAGTCTAAAGTATTACAATTCTGAATTTAGCTGAAAATGGTTAATGTACAGATTTTATTTGAAGAGTTCCAATGCAAAACCCTCTAAAAGCCATCTTGGTCAAAAAATTAGATAATGATACTGAGTGAATGCTCTCCACACTTAATATATGTTCATCAAGCACTTTCACTTCAAATGCGTTAAACCCCAGTCTCAACCCAATCAGAATTACCAGTACTTACATAGAACCCTATACATAGTAGCCAGAAAGAAATGCTAATTTTAAAGAAAAACAGACGTACTTAGAGGCTTTTGAATCTGAACTCTTCATTTTGTTTCGAAGATACTTTGAGTCTTTATATTTAAAAATGTTCAACTCTTCCATTGATGTAACTTATATTATTAAATGTGCATCCAAATAAATACATACTTAAACATTTCTCAAAGACTTAAAGAAACAATTCACCCAAAAATTAAAATTCTGTCATTGTTCACTCACCCTCTTGTTGTTCCAAACCTGACTTTCTTTCTTCTATGGAAAGCAAAATAAGATATTTGGAAAAATGTGTCTTTGTTATGTTATCCATACAATGAAAGTAAATGGGGTCCAGTGTTATTTTGAGACACCATTGACTTTCATTGTGTAGGCAAAAATAGTTTAAAAAGCTGTGGTACATAAGCATGTGTAGCTAATGGCAGAATGACATTAAGTATGAAGTTTTTAGTTGAAGTACACTACACTTCAAATGTTTGGGGTCAGGTTTTTTTTTTTTTTTTTTTTAAGAAAGAAAGCAATTACTACTTTTATTCAGCAAGGTTGTGTTCAATTGATCTAAAGTGTCAGTTAAGGCATTTATATTGTTACAAAATATTTCAAATAAATGCTGGCCTTTTGAATTTTCTGTTCAGCAAAGAATCCTGAAAAAAATATAATGATTTTCACAAAAATTTTAAGCAGCAAAAATCAAAATTGATCATAAGATATGTTTCATGCAGCAAATCATCATATTAGAATGATTCCTGAAGGATCATGTGACACTGAAGACTGGAGTAATGAATGCTGAAAATTCAGCTTTGCCATCGTAGGAATAAATTACATTTAAAATTATAAAAACATTTCACAATCTTACTGTTTCACTTTTTTTTCTTACCAAAACAAAACTTTTGAACTATAGTCAAGGTCTACAATATATATACCTTTAAACAGGGTTTTCAAAGAATGTTTCAGTAAGGAAAATGTGTGATTCCAAGTTATTTGCGAAAAGAAGTCTCATTCACCCAAGGAGGTAACAATGCAACAGTACAGAAGGCTGCTCAAGCATTTTCCGTTACGATCAATTTCAGACAGCGCATCCACAAGTACTCTCATTATTTAGCAAATTAATAGATTTTTTAGTGTGTTGGAGATGCATTTGTTATCAGTTTTACTCTGCGCTGCTCTTAATAGCGGTGTTTGCTAAGCCAAGCAAAAAGGATTTTCATGAAGGGGGGTCATACATTGACTTGGACCAGTAAACAACCATGTAGTAACACATTAGCAACCAGCCAGTATACCCTGGGAACTCAGAACACCTTAGGAACCTTATAGCAAAGCCCTGACAACCACCAACAGCACCCCCAAAAATTTTGCAAGGACTAATTATTTTAAGAAAATGGGAAAACGTGAAGCACAAAACATTTCTCTTGCCCAAAGCTAATAAAATGTTCTCTCACAGGTTGCCCCTGTAATCAAAGCCAGAATGATGGAGTACGGAACGACCATGGTGAGCTATCAGCCACAGGGAGACAAGGTCAACTTCTTCCGTATGGTGATCTCCAACCCAGCTGCTACCTTTGAAGACATTGACTTCCTCATTGAAGAGATTGAGCGACTGGGACAGGATCTTTAAAAACTTAAGACGTAAAAACCTGTTATTCTTGTGTCCCTGGATGGATCGAATATTTGTTGTGAATGTAACGGTAAATCTTTGATTCCTCTTCTCCAAAGTCATATAAAGATAGTACGATTTAAAAAAAGACAATATGAAAATATCTAGATTTTAGTATTGTAGTGTTGTTGTGGGCTTCGTGGTCCAAAGCCCTGTAAAAGTGTTACGTCTGCTTTTACTGTCTTAGTGTCTTTGACATGACTTTGTTTGTTTACATGTGTTTATTGAGAATATGAAGAGTTACTTGCTTCTATTCAGTGCAGGTCCTAAGTTTCTATTTGAACGGTTATTCAAAGTGCCAGATTACAGACTATATTATAATAGTAGAGACGCATATTATCTAAAACCACTTCATCGTACCTAAAGCTTTTGTATTCAGAAACAATGTGTGACTTATGTTTTATCGATTTATCAAGATACAGAACTATAGGAAGAGATTTTACAACAGTTTTGACCAACTGTATTGAGTGTGGACATGAAGTACACAAATAGTTGAAACTAATTAACGTATTCGCAAAAAGCACAAATATAATGTTGCGCTCTAAAATGATATTATCAGGAGGCTGCCAGTGTCTATAGTGAACAGTAATATATAAACATGTCTAAATTTGACAAAATTGAAATTATAATAGTAAAAAGAACAAAATTTAAAAATTGTCTTACTATGAAAACGTAATATTCTTGACTAATCCTGTTCGCAGGATAAAATGCTCTTTAAAATAGGAATTTCCCTTCCCCCTAATAATATGTGCAATTATCTAACAATATTCTTTATTTCTTTACTCAGAAATTCTGAATTTCCAACTTAATACTTGGAAAGTGCAAAAGAGCAGGATTTGAATGCCAGTTGGTCTTGGAAACATCTAGGTAGATGTTCACTTTTAAGCAAACAATATAAAAAAAGAAATCAATCTTTCAACAATGTCCCCTGGAATGAAACACATGTATATTATATACTGCATTAAAATACATGGATTTAAATGACAAATTTAGACTATATATGTAGTAAAACACTTTCCTACATTATAGCAATAGATTTCTTAATTTACCGACCCATTCATGTACTTATTTAGCTTTCTTATACAAAATGATAGATATTTCAGGGTATTAACAGAGCTAAATTTAATGTTATATATAAACTCCAAAAAGAAAATAACACATTAGCATAATTAGGGTTCTGCCCTATGATAGTATGTAAATAATCTTTTAAGATGTTCTTGATCAAGTACATATCTATGTGAATACATCACTGTATTGTATATAAGGCAGAGTCTATTTGTGTGGTAAATAATATTATTTTCTCTATTCAACAGATATTTAATCATAAATGGTAGATACATTCTGCTTGTGTGTGCGTGTGTCAGATGTGTTGAATATGATGACTTATGTAACTGCAAAGATGAAGGATCTGGCTTTAAATCCACTTGAAGCCTCTGCATTTTAACATACTAACTCAAAATGATTATTATAGCACATTTCGGTGGTTATGAGAGCCATTTCTGAACCAATGCTGGTTGTATTTGTGCCCAAGTGATAAACTTGACATCCTGTGCCGATTTGTATTTTTGTGTGTTTGTAATTGTATTGCCTTAGTATTAATTGCCAGTATTGTCTAGTTCTCCTAAAGAGGAGCTTGTGCACTTTAGCTTATATGTATGATGATCTGTCCAATGGATGTTCTTAGTTTGATGTTTTAAGAAACTGAGCGTTGTCTGAATGTGTTCCAGCTTGGACATCCATTTGAGATGAGAGTTGCTTATAGTTTAAATCTTTTGTAGATCTGCTAATGCTACATTACTGCCTGTATCCTGTAATAGTCAGCCCTGCTGAAAAACACAACTGAACCCAGCTGAATCTGGTCTTAGATTGGTCTTAGAGTGCGTTTCCCAAAAGTATCTTAGTTTGAACATAATTTTTTGGTACCAACAGTTTGGTGTTTCCATAACATCCATAGTTCCAACAAACATTCGCAAACAGCATCGCAAAATTGTGTGAGCAAAACTACAGCTCTTAACCTGTGGTTAGAAGCATAGTTTCTTGTTAGTATGACATAAGGACTTAAATAGATCATGCATTTGCACAAAATAAGCATGCTAACACATAGTACAATCTATAGCTATCATTCCATACATATACAAATTTCATTCTATGACTTTTTTTTTTTTTTGTGTGTACATGCTCAAGTAGCATGAAGGAAAATGCAAAATAACAGAGAACAAAAGTAGCGAAGCAGTCCTCATATGCCATGTGCATTATTTATAGCAATAATGCCATTAATTTGATTAATTACGACCTGCTTGATGTCATTTACAACAGTTCTAACCAATGTGGTTCAAAAAACGAATGCGCAACAAAGTTCCTAAGTTTTCAGAAAACTCATTGCTAGCTAGTTTTTACAAGGGTGCATTGTACTAAGGTGGTTAAGCAGTGAGTTATGTCATTGAATGGGAAGCGCACCCCTGGTCAGGCTGGAAGACCAACTTAAACCAGCGAAGTTACAAAGATTAACCATGGTATTATTACAGTAAAAGTGTAGTAACCATGTTTTCTGGCAGATTACTAATTGTATAACCACAGTTTTACTACAAATACCATGGCTAAACCATGGTTATAATGTAGCAAACCCATGGCTAATTTGTGGTTACCATGGTTTAACTGTATTAACTGTGTTTTTATTTGTAGTAAAACCATGGCTAATTTTCATAAGGGTAAAGCTGGTTTTTCAGCATGGAAGGAATGCAAAGTTCGTAATTTTCAAGATATGAGAGTTCTTTCTGTCCCTTTTCAGGATCGACAAGCTGTGCCACACAGTTTGTGTATTTTTAGCTCTTATATTCATGACAAACGCATCGACATCCTCACTGTGGTAGTCTTGGAACGCCCACCGTGCCGTCTTTCCCCGCTGCTGCTACAAACCTGCTCTCTTTGCACGTGCATGAACGCCTTGCCTTCCAAGCTTGTGAAATACAATCCCAGATATTCCCATATATATATGTATATTTAGTGCAACCTGGTGTTAGTTTTAGTGGCAATATGGATAGCTTAGCTTCAAATATATAGTACACTGTTGCTAGCTTGCGCACTATGTGTTAGCATTATCCAATGTATTTATCTGCTAAGCAAGCATGTTCTCTGTGGCTAGAAGTTGTATGCTTTCGCGAATGTCTATCTCTATCTTTCTCTCTGTCTTTCGCTTTGGGATGTTTTCCGCAGCTTTAATATTAGCGTGTGTAGTTCCTTGGCATGCCTCTATATAAGCATATTCAAAGTCTCGATGTCTCTCTATCGCACTCTCTTCTTCCTGTGTCTCTCTTTCTCTTGCTTTGCCCTGTAGCAGCTCTCAGACCTTTAAGAGCAGTGTTTTCCCTGCTGTTTCACGGCTACCCATCATGCCCATCAGTTTGTCGAACTCATGTGTTGTCATGAACCTGACTGAACAGGGTAACACCATGCGACTGGGTGAATTCACATTTTTTCTTTCTCACTCAACATTGCTTGAAAGTAAAGTGATTGTCTGAGGATCTGATGACCAGACGTAAGTTACAAACCACAAGTGTGTTGAAAATATATAGAGAGAGGCAGATAACAGACCCTCTCGAAATGTGTTTTACTTTCATGGGAAACACCAATAAATGTTACTGCCAAACGAGTCTGTCTGGATTTTTAATAGACGTCATCACTTGATTCGAAAGTCAGTGGGTTCTTATGACTAAGTATCTTCCCAGAAGTATTTATGCTAAACTGAAATATACTTTGATGTCAATTCTATTGAAACTTGTATGTCATGTATTAAATATATATTTGTAATTACACATTTTGTAATGAAGTTGCAATTTGGTACATTTAAAATACTAACTTTAAAATATACTAAATATTAGGGCTAACAATTATTTTAGTAATCAGACGATTATTCTGACGATTAATCGAGTAATAAGATTATTATAATTAGTTTTTTGTAGTAAAAAAATGACCTAAGCGAACAATAGGCTTTAAAATTACTTAAAATACATATATAATAGCAATGAAGCAATAATAATTAGCCTAGTTCAAATAAAGTATCAAAAGCAAGTAATCAAATGGTTTTATTCAATAAAACTGTTTTACAATTTACTGCTTGATCTAATCCTTATTTAATACTGACTGAACAACATTTAATTAAAATGTCCACTTAATCTTTAATATTTGTCCATTTCTTTATGACAGAAATGCTACAGCCGCTGTAATGTCTTGAATATGTGGACATGAAAATGTAAACTCAGAGCGAGTTTTATTTTTTTATTTTTAAATCGCAATGAACAGTCAGCATATTGAGAAAGATATTGATGTATTCTTCTGTGTTTGCATAGGTTTATAAATTATTTACCTTACAAATCTGATACAATGGCGCACGTTGCGTTCCCAGATGAACGTTATAATAAACCCAAACTCACAACAATATGCAGAGATGATAACAGTTTGTGTGGAGCAGCATTTACTGTGAATGGAGCCACTCTGAGATGCATGTAACCTACAAGCATGTAAATAATTAAAGAGTATATAGGCTATTAAAACTGAATCGCATATATTTATTTAATTGAATCAAAGCATTTGTGAATTCACAATAGCATTATGCTTTATTACGATTTTTAAATGGGTTTAATATACCATGCAGCATTGGAAAACAGTCTAATAATGTGTTTCATGGATAGATTCTCGTCAGTGGAAAGCGTCACTACCAGTACTTTGCTGGTTACTCGACACGTCCAAAATGTAATCTGATTTTTTTTTTTTTTTTAATTGAGTACTCGAATTGAATTGAGGAATGGTGACAGCCCTACTAAATATAGATCTACTAATGTAGGCTAATATCAAATAGCACACTACAGTTAAAATTATGATCAAGTATGTTACATGTGCTTTAGTATGTTAGTCAGCACATTCAAATAAGTGCAGCTACTTCTTTAAAGCATTACAAAATATTATTAAAACAATGATTAGAAATATAATTTAAACTTTTTAATTTGACATGATTATAAAGTGGACTTCATGTATATAATCTTTTCCATTATTATTCCATTATTTTTCTGAGCATTTTTATGGATCCTACCGAAAATCGTAAGGCATTGTCAAGTGTTAACAAACTGAAAAATTTATCCCAAAAAAAAGTTACATAAAGCCATATAAAGTGAAGTAGCATGTGAAGAGGGTGTTCAGTAAATATTTCAGAGCACAGAGAGATCTGGTGTTTTACAGGCCTACAGTCAGGTCTCTCATGAGCATCAAACACTCACACAGAGCCTGAATCTGTACCGCATTACAAAACAGCAGAGCACTTGACCTTCAGTACTGTCAGTATTACCAGCACTTCATAAATGCCTCCACAGAAACACTTTTGTGCCGTTGAGAGGGATATATTCAGCATTTTTACTGTTCAATGTGCTGGCGTCTTCATAGTCTGTTCTTAACTGCAACTTATATCTATCTATCTATCTATCTATCTATCTATCTATCTATCTATCTATATCTATCAGTTGGCCTCTCTATTCTACATAATTCTGTTGTGACTGATAGTGACTTGTAATGGTAGATTATTAATAAACTAGAAAGTGAAAACTAGATTGCTATGATTATTTGATTCATTGGGGATGTAATTTCACATTTCATCAGGGTGTGTAAGATGTGTTGTGATGGAGTATGGCTCCCATAGGATGTGACAGGGATGATAAATTGCTTTGACTGTTAAATCATTAACTGATATCAGCCTACAGGAGGCACTGTGGCCTTACTAGTGCCACTAGTGCCAAGTTTACACACAGGTTCAGTACAAAATACTCTGTTTTCGTAAATAGCATATTGCCAGTAAATATAATCGACTCATTTTTGTGCTATTAATAATCAATAACATCTTTTGACTGTTTTTGTAAAGTTGAAATCCAAAACTCATATACCAACAGAGTAAAATACTTCCAGTTGGAATGTCAACTAAACCACAAAGGGAAGACACAAAAAAGCCCTGCTCCCTCAACCTAATAACTCAGTGCCGTTTTTAAAAAGCCCATTCTCTTTGCTTTTTGCAATAGACAGTAATGTATTATTTTTGTAATAATATTGTCTAAATATTGCACATTTCGTTGTATAGATTAATAGCTTAATTAAAATTAATATACACTTAAATAAGTATAAATAGCTAACATATACTAATATAAGTGTTTAGCTTTTGAAAGTAAATTTCTCATCCCCAATTGTGTGTGCTGGGCTCAGAAGTGATTTTCTTCTATTTAGTCAGACATACATACATAAACAAATAAACCATGTATTTTGTATTTTTACTTGAAATATATTCATTATTCATTATTAATTATTAATTTGCAAGGAGTTTTATTCATATTGAAAACTCATTACAAGTAACACGAGTTATGTAATCAGATTACTTTTTTTCAAGTATTGACAGCTCTGCTGTCCTCATGTTGAGAGAAATCTGGAGTAAGATGTTACTGTAGTTCTAGAATAAATGTGAACATGCATTAATCCATCTCACTTGCAAAAACAACAACAAAAAAAAACAGATACAGTATTCCTCAAAATTAATAAAAACAGTGAAATGCAACTGAATATAATGCAAACCTGCAATAATTAAATGTTAAATAACACAAATATCCTTTATGTATTTAATCCCATTTTATTAACCAGTGTCTTTGCTGCTGACCTTCAATGATGCAATTCAACCATACTAATAAGCAAAAATTACTCTAGATAAACATTTGTGCTTCTTTTTTTATTGCTGAAGTGTGTTGAAATTTATTCTTCTGCGTTCTACTGTACAGATGTGCATTTACTTTCACTTCAGCCTTAGGCTTGTTCATTTCACTTTTTGTGTGAAAGGGTTTTTACGTTTGCCAAAAATATAACTTTTTAATATTGAGAACAGACAAGCAAGCCCTGTCCAGATTTAAAAAGTAAAGCAAAAGTAACATAACGCATTACTTTCCATAAAAAGTAACTAAGTAATGTAATTAGTTACTTTTTTAGGGAGTAATGCAATATTGTAATGCATTACTTTTAAAAGTAACTTTCCCCAACACTGTTGAAAACAACTCCAGTGATATTTACATTTACATTTACATTTAGTCATTTAGCAGACGCTTTTATCCAAAACGACTTACAAATGAGGACAATAGAAGCAATCAAAACCAACAAAAGAGCAACAACATGCAAGCGATATGACAAGTCTCGGTTAGCCTAACGCAGTACACGTAGCAAGGTTTTTTTTTTTTTTTTTTTTTTTTTAAACAAGTAGATGGAATATAGAAAAGAAAGCTAGTGTTTTAGTTTTTTAAGAAAAGCTAGCAGTTACAGAATAAATATCCAATTGATAGAGGGTCAAGTGTGTGTGTGTGTGTGTGTGTGTGTGTGTGTTTTGTTTTGTTTTAATAAAAAGTAAGGAGATAGATAAAAATAAAATTAGAAAAGAGAATGCTAGAGCTAGAGGGTCTATATTGCGCATATATTTGTCTATGCCATTATTTGACATTAGTATTATGTTGAATAACAATGTTTTTATATCTGTTTATGGAGTAAAAATTGTAGTTTTATTTTTAAGTAAAAATGATAAAATAATAGTTGTTAGTATAACATTCATATTGTTATTTATAGTGTTGCTATTATGACATATCTTCAATTAAAATATGGGCAATTAAATATGTAAACATTCATAAGCCTGTATATAAATCAGATTAATCTCTTTTACTGGGATTCTGCTTTGCTTGTCATTGATTATTCAATTAAATTGTCAAAACAGAATTTTAAATAGAATAGTTGATTTAGTATCTTATGTAAATGACACATTAAAAAGTATATAAATAATAATAAGAATGATAACAAATGTCACTTAATCTGTAAAAAAACGGGCTTCTTACCTCAGGTAGGGGGCTAACTTACCCCAGTAGTGCCTTTTGGAGTAATTTTACATTTTATGTTATAACAACTAACATAAAATGTAGTTAACATTTGCTAACAGTGTAAGTAACACATGCTAACAGTAATGCATTACAATATTGCGTTACTCCCTAAAAAAGTAACTAATTTTGTTACTTACTTTTTATGGAAAGTAATGTATGTTACTTTTGCTTTACTTTCGCATTACATTTTAAATATGAGCAGGGCTTGATTTTTTTGTTTTCAATATAAAAATTTATATTTATAGCAAATGTAAAATTTTACACCAAAAAGTGTAATAAACTAGTCTCAGGCTGAAGGAAAAGTAAATTCACGTCTGTACAGTAGAATTGAAGAGAAGAAGGTTCAACACTCTTCAGCAATAAAAAAACAATGAAGCACAATTGTTAGTTTATCTAAAGTCATTTTTGCTTATTCGTATGGTTGAACTGGATCACCAAAGGTCAGCAGCAAAGACATTGGTTAATAAAATAGGATTAAATACATTTGTTTTATTTAACATATTTAATTATTGCAGGTTTGCGTCATATTCTGAGTTTGCAATTGACTGTTTTAATTCATTTTGATGAATACTGAATGTGTTTTTTTGTTTTTTTTCTTTTTGCGAGTGAGATGAATTAATGCATGGTTACATTTGGTCTAGAACTACAGTAACATCATGTTCACACAATGCACACAACGCCTCTGTACTCCTGATTTCTACTCCTGATTTATTGGTGTTTCCCATGGGGACAGGAGACTTGTCAGTCAATAAATGGGAAAACAAAGTAACTGGCATTACTTTTTTGAAAAAGAAAGTAAATTAAAAAGTAATGCGTTACTTTACTAGTTACTTGAAAAAGTAATCTGATTATATGACTTGCGTTACTTGTAATGCATTACCCCCAACACTGCATCCTAATGTAATACTGTATTTAAATATTTTACAATGTAAAAGTGAATACACATTGTTGTTACAATACTATGCAAACATGCTGTGAAAGATGAAAAGCACTTGTGCTATTTACAGATAGCACAACCAAATCAACAATCTGCGACACTCATGACACTTTTTACAAACAGATGTGCAGCAGCAGATTCAGTTTTACTGAGCTTTGCTCATGTGTCTAAGCTGGATTTGCACTTTTTTCAACACTAGAAAAAAAAAAACACTCTGTTGTCACTTTTCAGTGATGAAAAAGCCAAATATTTCAGCCTGTTTTCTTTCTCTCTGCATACATTAAATACATTTTCCCAGCTGCCCTTTGTTCTATTATTTGTTCCAAATTGTTCTTGACAGTCAGTCACAATGTTTACATCCAGTCATCCAGTGTTCTCAGCTTTCCTCTTTGGTTTTCCCAGTATTTTAGTTGTTTTCTCTTGTTGCTGCTTACAAAGGCAATGTTGCTCCCTTTATAGTCATGATCTGTCTCAGCTATACATAGAAACCCATCAGTTCTGCTGTTATCTGTTTAGCGCTGTTTCTTATCACGTCACTGCAGATAAACCGCATCAGCTATGTCTGTGATGTGATCAGAAATATTACCATGCAGAGCCTTCTGCTGAAGTCTTTACTTTATAGACTCACATTTACTTACTTTGTGCATCCTAATTTAAGTTCAAAAGGCTTTAAATCTATAGTTTACTTTCTGCTTATGGCCTGTGATGTATGAAGAATGATTAAATGCATGTCCTGTATTCTGAAAGTTTGTGTGGTATATTTCAATTACATTTCAATTTAGTTTAACCCTCCAAATGCCTGATTGATCAGCCACAACATTAAAAGCAATGACAGGTGAAGTGACTGGTGCAAGGATGGACAAGTGGTGAACTGGCGTACATCACAGTTTGCTGTCTGAGGAACCACAAATGGTTGCCTTAAGTATATTTTCATTTTTACAGAATAATATACCCTATAACAAGAAAAGCAGATGGGAAAAAAAAAAATCCTAAGAAAACACAGAAGCATCTATAGGGTGCTAAAGCACAAAACAGTACAGCATTACTATCTGTTGGCTTTAATAGATTAATTTAGATTTTTTTTGTTCAGAAAAATAAAGATGGACAAAGGTGATTTAAAAAAATGAAAACTTCTAAAAAGGCTGTCCCCTCTGCTGACAAGACCAGGTTTCAGATGCTTTTTTAGGCAGTACTGTCATACATTGTTTTTTGCTTGTGTTGCTTTACTGGGCAGTTAATCCAAACCAGATGTGTGGTGCAGGTTCTTCACAGGACAAGATTCAGCCCCACAACCCACTGCGTGGCAGCAGTATATCTGATGTGGTGTCACCCCTGAACATTCTGGGGTATCTCCTGACATGCAGATACTCCAGCCATGTGTTCAAGAGGTCAGATTTCAGAGGATACATGGAAAGCTGTAAGATCATAGGTTCAGAAATGTCCAAAAGGCCTGTTCTAGCATTGCAAGGATTTAATATGCAAATAAGAATGTTAACCCAGGATTTAGGAATGTATAGTGTGAAAAATCAGTTTATAAATAACCAGTATTCATTTTGACCACAGGTTAATTATGAGCAGTGTGAAAAGCAAAACAAGATAACCCAGATTTCCATTTTACCTGGGATTTAGAATGACCTAGGGTTGACTATTTACTATTTACAGTTTATTAGAAAAATTAGCTATATACCGAAGTACCATTCAAAATTTTGGTGTAAGATTGTATTATTATTATGATTGTTAAAAAAAAAAATTTGTTTTATTTAACATTAAACTGATCAAATGTGTTGGTGAAGACTATTACCTTTTGTATCACATTTTTATTCAAATAAATGCTGTTCTTTTCAACTTTCTATTCATCAAAGTATCCTGGAGGGAAATAAAAATTATCTTGGTTTTTAAATATTAAGCAGCACAATTTTTCAACAATAAGAAATGTTTCCTGAGGAGCAAATCAGCACACAAAAATGATTTCTGAAAGATCGTGTGACACTGAAGACTGGAGTAATGACTGCAAAATATTCAGGTTTGCCTCACAGGAATTAATTACATTTTAAATTATGTTCAGAAATAAAACATGCATTTTAAATTCAATTATTACATTTAAATATTTAAAAATATATATAAATATTTCACAATATCGCTGCCTTACTGCTTTTTTTCACATAATGCAGCCTTAGTGAGCATAAGACACTTCTTTCAAAACTGTTAAAAAATCTTGCAGACCTCAATCCTATATATTTTCTATAGGCTACAGACTTCCAATGACACTGCAGAGCAAACTGTGCTCAGAGTAGCCAGCTTGTGACTGTATATTGAAGGTAATTTGTTTACAGCTGTTTACAAACACTTAATCTCTCAGTGGCTGCAGCAGAAGGCAATTAACCTCAGCGCTCACAGGGGAATGGATTTGATCTCAGCTCTTTAAAACAACACCAAGTACATCTTACGTCCTGTCAGAGCCTCAGCTGCCTATTGTTTCAGGACAAGAGAATTCTATCTGACATGCTTTGGGACAATGCTAACACATTCCTGTTCTTTCGCTTCATTTTGTTGTTTTATATTCTTGGCTCCTTCTCAGTTCTAACTAAAAACAAATCCGTCAATGTCATTCAGTTCCTGCTGTGACCAAAACAGCTTTGGAATCCTAACTGGATTTTTGCATTTTCTGAAGAAAAACATGAGTTGTGCTGCCAAGATATACTGTAAGGGTGTTGCTATGTTGTTGTTAAGGATGTTGGGGATGGTTGCTAAGGTGTTGCTAAGTAGCATGTTTTAAGTTTTGCTACAGAAAATCATTATTAAGGGTGGTTGCCAGGGCATTATTATGCCGTTAGTAAGATGTTTTCTTAGTGCATTGTTGTGTGGTTACTAGGATGTTCTCATGGCTAATTAGTAGTTGCTAAAGTGTTGCTAAGTAGTGCTTTTTAAAAATGTTGCTACATAGTTGCTAAGGTGTTGCTAAGTAGTGTGTTTTGAGTGTTGCTACAGAAAATCATTATTAAGGATGGTTGCCAGGGCATTTCTATTATGTTGGTAAGACCTTCTTTATAAATAGTTGATAAGGTGTAACTAAGTACAGTTTTTTTGAGTGTTGGGTGTTGCTAAGTAGAGTTATTTTAGTGTTGCTAAAGTATGCCGTTGTTAAGGTTGTGGTTGGTGGTTGCCAGGGCATTACTATGCAGTTGGTAAGATGTTCTGAGTGTTTTCAGTGCATTGCTGTGTGGTTACAAGGGTGTTCTCATTGTTAATTAGTAGTTGTTAAGGTGTTGCTAAGTAGTGCTTTTTAAAAATGTTGCTACGTAGTTACTAAGGTGTTGCTAAGTTGTGTGTTTTGAGTGTTGCTACATATGTGGCTGTTAAGCCTGTTGTTGGTGGTTGCCAGGGCATTTCTATGCTGTTGGTAAGATGTTCTTTTAGTGCATTGCTGTGTGGTTGCTCTCGTGTTTAATTAGTAGTTGCTAAGGTGTTGTTAAGTGTGTTTCAAGTTTACCTACAGAATGTGACTATTAAGAGTGGTTCCCACAGCATTATTGTGCATTATTGTGTGGTTGCTAAGGTGTTCTTGTGGTAAATTAGTAGTTGCTAAGGTGTTACTAAGATGTTGTGGGGTGGTTGCCAGGATGTTTTGAGTGTTGCTACAGAATGTGGTTATTAAGGGTGGTTGCCAGAGCATTACTAGTAGTTGCTAAGGTGTTACTAAGTAGAGTTGTTTTAGTGTTGGAATGTAGTTGATAAGATGTTGCTAATTAGTGTGTTTTGAGCATTGCTATATCATTTCTAAGGTGTTACTAAGTAGAGTTTTTTTAGTGTTGCAATGTAGTTGATAAGATGCTGCTAATTAGTGTGTTTTGAGCATTGCCATATCATTGCTAAGGTGTTACTAAGTAGTGTGTTGAGTGTTGCTACAATATCTTTTTGAGTGTTGCTATTTGTTAAAGGTGTTATGGTTGGTTGCCCGGGCATTACTATGCTGTTGGATTTACTGCTGTTGCTAAGATGTTCTGAGTATTTTTAGTTCATTGCTTGGTGTTTGCTATAATGTTCTCGTGGTTGATATGTACTTGGTAAGGTTTTCATAGTTGATATATAGTTGCTTACGTGTTGTTAAGTAGTGTTTTTGAGTGTTATAATTTGGTTGTTAATGGTGTGGTTGGTGGTTGCCATGGCATTACTCTGCTGTTGGTAAGATGTTCTGAGTGTTTTCGGTGCATTGTTGTGCTGTTGCAAAAATGTTCTCGCAGGTGATATCTACTTGCTAAAGTGTTGCTAAATAGTGTTTTCTGATTGTTGCAATTTGGTTGTTAATGGTGTTGTTGGTGGTTGCCATGACATTAATATGCTGTTGCTAAATAGTGTGCTTTGAGTGTTGCTACAGTATGTGGACATTACTATGTGATTAGTATGGTGTTCTGAGTGATTTAGTGCATTTTTGTGTATTTGCTAGGGTGTTCTTGTGGTTAATAAGTAGTTGCTACACTCAGAACATCTTGGCAACAGCAGTAATTCCATGGCAAACAACTACATAGTAATGCCTTAGTAATTCACTTGGCGGATGATAAAATGGGTAAATCCATATCTACAGGGTTAGAGCCTAGAAGTTTGTTGAAATCATTAACCCTGAGTATGAGTAATAGTAATAGTGATGCTTATCTTAAAAATGTGCTAAGAAATATAGAGTCATAGTTCGTGGCAAAAACAATAGTTACATAATAATAAACTAACTTACTAAATCTAGACTTAATTAACTGGATAATTTTTTGCCAATGTTCTAACAGAAATCCAAACGCAGCGTGAAATGAGTGTCATCACATTATAGCCGGGCAATGATTTTAATACTGCACAGACACCTAATATGTTTTTCGTAGGAAACACAGTAAGTTCATCTTTATGAGTTCATTGGAAAATGTTGCTGAGTCGGAGGAAGCCCTTTGTGGTTGGTGAGACTGTAAAGGCTTTCATGAGCTGCAGATTGTGAATTTCTCTCTGTTTGTGCGTGGTGACCTGCTGGCCTTCATTAACATGCCTCACTAAACAGCCTAATGAGCAAACAGAGATGAGATGGAGGAGAGAAAGAGGGAGAGGATGAAATTGGCGATAAAAGGAAAGAGGTGTGTGAGATAACAGTGACAAGAATCATAACATAATATTTCTGAAAAAGGTCACGTATACTGTTTCTGAGTCTTAAATTCATTACAAATAGCTACAGGTGTTCATCTAAAGATCTGCTTGATAGAATGGAATAATTGCATCTTTCAATTTAAAATTCAATTTAAAACAAAACAGTAGGTTTTGTGTCCTTTAGTCCCAAAATGAAATACATGTAAATTCAAAAAATACCGTCAAATTAAGGCATCAAATTAATTTGTTTCCTTCTAAATGGGTCATATTATGCTTTTTCACTTTTTGAATTTTAGTCAGTGTGTAGTGTGTGTGTTTGGGCATAAAACGATCTACAAAGTTACAAATCTCAAAGTCCACTCCAAAGGGAGATATTTCGTTTTAAAAAAATCCCTTCTCAAGAACTACAACGAACGGCTCGTTTGGACTACAAAGTGGTTTTCTTGTATTTGTGACATCACAAAGCGGTCCATTAGACTATCATTAAAGGGGTCCTATTATGCTCTTTTAAAAAGTCTTGATTTTGTTTTGGGGGTGTACTAGAACATGCTTTCATGCTTGGTTGTTCGAAAATCGATTAGTTCCGGGTTTGATGAAGGCCCGCCTTCCGAAAAACGAAATGTGTTGTGATTTGTTAGCTGTCCCAGTGCGTTGTGATTGGCGAACAGCTTAGACAGCGTTTCAATACTGCCCCGCCCCTTGCCAAAACAGCAAGTTCGTCAATATTGCCATATCAATTTGAGCTGGATTCAGACTCCGAGAATACTGAACAAGAGGATCGCGCAGAACCTTTGCGTGCACGGATATTGCAAGACATATTAAAGTAGTAACGTTATTGTTGTTGTATTTTTTTTTTTTTTTTTTGTTTTACTAAATCACGTTTTAGATAGGATGTCAACAACAGCTTAAAAATAACTGCATTTACTATGTACAGATAAGTGCAACGGTAATATGTATTATGTTTATTGTTCTTTAATTCTAACATTATAACATGAATTGCAGTGAAACTGTTATACAGTTGAATTTATTTATACCATAGTCCCACAGAGTTACACTATTTGTGGCGGCATATATATGCAAATTAATTCTCTGCCAGCAGGAGGCCCTGTTGGAGCGGGAGAGAGCGAGGTTTCCCCGGTAACGCTGTACACAAAGCAGAGCTCCGCTCACAAACGCTGCTTTATCAGACATTACATGCAAGATGAAATGAAAATGACACAAAATTTTCTGAAGACAGTCAGTTTCCATCAGAAATACAGTGATATAAAAACACCCGCTCTGGGTTTCGATTTTGAAACGTACAGAGCTCAACCAAGCGTCCTCCCCACCCGCCAACCTTTCAAATTTCCAGAAGCGGGATTTATGTTAATGATATTCTAATAGCACTTTGTGATGTCACAAATACAGGAAAACAACTTTGTAGTCCAAACGAGCCGTTCGTTGTAGTTCTTGAGAAGGGATTTTTTTTTAAACAAAATATCTCCCTTTGGAGTGGACTTTTGTAACTTTTGGACTTTTGAGATTTGTAACTTTGTAGATCGTTTTATGCCCAAACATACACTACACACTGATTAAAATTCAAAAAGTGAAAAAGCATAATAGGACCCCTTTAAAATAAATCCCGCCTATGGAAATAATGCGATTTTCGAACCACCAAGCATGAGAGCATGTTCTAGTACACCCACAAAACAAAATCAAGACTTTGTAAAAGAGCATAATAGGACCCCTTTAAAGGATATTATGCCTGTGTTAAATGGGTTTCTTTCATGAATTCTGTTAAAAGCATTCTTTTCTGCTTCTTCTTTCTTTTTTTTCTGCATTGGGACATTAACATCATGAGCCACGTGTTCTCATAAAAATGAGTTATGTATTCACTTTGTGCAGAAAATCTTCAATAAACGATTATACTTTTTGTTTTTTGATTATGCAAAATATAACTTTCTTTTGAACAGACATTCATCCATAGAGTTGCTCTCTATGTACAGCATTTGTTACATGCTGTCGATCCTTTTGTCAAAAAAAAAAAAAAAAAGCATTGCCGTTTTTTGCACTTACAATGAGAGTCTATTTGACAATAAACTATAGACTTCTAATGTATACATCATGTGTATATCTGTACACATTTTTTGTTTTCAATGTGTATATATTTTACAAGTAAACACATTGGCTGGAAACTTTATTTCTTAATCACTGACAGAGCATGTTTTGTTTGAGAGAGCATCCAGGCTGTTGTGTTTACGTTTATTTTCTTGCTGCAGTTGTAATTCGTTTTCATTTCAGATTTAATTTGTGTAAAAGCAAATGGTTTGTTCGCAGAACTTACTTAAGATTTAGCTTGTTCTGCTTTATGTGAACAGATGAGTATATGGGCAGAGATACTTGAAGAGGATAACACAGCATAAACACCACACATATCAAAACAATTATGCTGTCAAGGGAGATTTTTCCCAGTTAATCCTTCCTTTGGTATCAATAACTGTTTTATTTTAATCCACAACTTATAAAACAGAAAACCTGATCTTCAATTTCTGTTAAAATAATATAAAGTCCTTTTGAAAGTCCTTTGTATTAGTATCTTTTTGATTGGTTATATCACAAAAGATAGTCTGTAAACTAATCATACTGTAAAAGAGCTGAAAACAATCCTCCACAATCTAAAAATCACATATCGCAACCAACCAGGAAAAACATCCCTTTCCAAACTTCTGTGATTTTCACTTTGTATATTAACTAATTTATACAGCTCTCTCTTTCTCTCTCTCTATAGTTGATTTCTGTCTCTCTTCCTAACCAGTGTTTTTTATGGATGTTTCTGTTTGCAGTGACATCTCATTTGATCTACACCAGAAACATCTGGTTCCAGCACACCACACACCTGCTTTGTATTCCCAGCGCAGACAAATACATTCTATTGTTTCACACAATCAGTTTTCTCTAATTTAAGCACTATTAGTCATGTTTCGGCAGACATTCAATTGTTTTTACAACCAAGTTCCTGAAAACTTTTGCAAGAAAATGTACCACAAATACATCTCATGCACTTTTAGCTCTGATGAACATAAACACTTTTTCAGTTCAGTATGAAGATTTCATGACTGTTTCAGTACTGCCATCTGAGGTTTCACCAAACTGCTGCCCTCTTTAGGTTGACATTGTGCCCAGTGGAAGGATGTCTGGTACCCATCTGGAAACAAATATGGGTGGACACCTGGATCCTGAATGTATGGGTTAGCAAAAACTGGTAAGTACATTTTATTTGCAATTATGAAGCAACCAGCGTCCTCGAACAAATCCAATAACAAACACATGTAGCATGTCCTAGATTTTGAAAATCAACCAAAGATGACATTATCAAGAAATATCTTATGTAAAAATGCAGTGAAAACCTGTTCTCTACTAAACAAGTATAGAACATGTTTAAAATATACTGTAAGAACAGTACAGTCTGTTTGGACTTTCAAATAGTTTGTATTTCATAGAGCCACCAAAAAGCTTTAATAAAATATTAAGAAGCATATTATTTTATTTTTATTTTTTTTCTGGCAAAATAGATATGACTTTAATTTCATTGAATAAAAGATTACACTACATTATTTCTACAGTAAATGAATTACCAGTCCTTGCATTAAAATGCATGGGTCTAAAGGCCAAAGTATACTTTGGTTTTTACACATTTTACAGTGAAGGCAGACATGACATTAATGTTGCCAGATGTTTGTTCAATTCACTGTTTGTAATCTGTATTTTGAGCACATACAGAAGCAATTAAACAATGGTATGCAAAGACAGCACATGGCAACAGTATTCAGAGTAATAGAAGGCATATGCCACTTACACTGTAACTTAGCAAGAATGGAAAAATTTGTCAATGTTTTGTATTTTTTCATATAAATTACAATGACAGGACATTATGGTCAGAAGTATTGATTCATAGTAGCTGATGCATAATGGTTTAATTATTTAGTTATTTAGATTCCTATAATAAAATATTAAAACAAATATAAGTCAATAATGCACCTATTTTTCATATAGTTCAAGCTATATTATTTGAATCCCAGTTAGGAGACAAACACAAAAAAAGACAAACACAAAATTGTGCACTGTACAACATACTGCACTTCAGTATTGATAAAGTGCAGAAAATCATCACATCACCTCACAAATACACATTCTAACTCTTTAACAAACACACTTTCTAACAAACACACACAAAAATACTGTTTGCACACATTTAAATGGATTCCAAATCAAAACGGATATGAAAAGCATTAACTCCCTTGGGAAAAATTGGTCACTGCTCAACCAGCCAAAGCACTTAAAAAGTACTTTTTGAAGGTTATATTAGTTCATTGTTCCCGCTGAGAAAAAAACATGTATTCATATTTCTGTCCCTGTAACTGAATTGTTACAGAATAATAATACCCCCCCCCCCTCCTCCTCACATAACACCAATAAACACAGAATCTGAACTCCAGAGGAGTATTAATAGCAACCATGCATTTCAGCCATTAAAAATGAAGCATTTTTTTAAAAGTCCATCTGTTTAAAGTTTTCTACTTTGTCATATGAAAGCACCATTTTTTCCAAAGTAATTTTTCAGTTAATTACGGTACCTTAGATCTAAGATTGCATACTTGGGATCATGACGCCAACCAAAGAATGGAGATGTTGGTGCCTCCCTCATGGGTGATCTGGTTGATCCGGCCACGAATGCAGTCCAGAGAAACATAAATGGCAGTACCATTCTGCACTTCAAAAGAAGTTCTCAGCCCCACGCTGGCCCACTCACTACCTTCAGGCATATGTCCACCCACCTGCTGGGCCAAGGATGTGGCCTGACCTCCATCTGTACCTTGCCGGTAAAGGGTCAGCTTGACCACACTGCAGGAGTGGATCAGTTTTAGGTTGAGGGCCACACTGACCGTCCCAGCCTCAGAAAACACAAAGTTCCTATGAGCATGCGGCTCACCTGACCCAGCTAGTCGCATTTGGTCTGTATTCGGGGTCATCTGCCTAAAGAGCAGGGGTTTATTTCGTACTGCCCCAGAGGGCAGACCTGTTCTTGAGACAGTGGCTATGAACATGGAGGAGACAGCGGTAGGGATCCATATCAAGCTCAGCATACTAATCCCAGAACTATCACCAAAGTAGCGGACATTGCACTGAGATGGGGCGACAATTTCAAAATTGAGCCAATCTTCACTGTCTACCCTGGTGGCCCCAGAAAGAGTGATGGAGGTGTCTCTGTAATTAACGCCAGACTTGAAGGAGCGTAGCACCTCCTTGTTAGTACCATTTCTGTTGATGTAGGCAATCAGTGAGAAACCTTCTCGAACGCAAGAATGGCCCATTGAATAGATGGCCTGTTGGAGAACAAACTTCACTACGCCGCTCTCCATGAAACGCACCCCACGGCTCTCATGGGTCAGTGCCACTATGTAGGGATCAGAGACAGTGGCTATACGGAAGGTGGGACGATAGTTACTCTGGTAGTGGGCTGCTGTGGACATCTGAGCAGTCATGGCCACAGCGCCGGTGTCATGGGATAACCAGAGCAAGCTGAATGAAGCTCCAAGCTCATAGGCTTGAATATCTTTACTCTGGTTGCAGTACTGGTTGGGACTCTTCAGCACGAGTGTCAGAGTATGATTGGGTTCCACCTCAACCGCTGCACTTACAGTCACACCCTGGAAGAACTTCCTTTCAGGTTGCTCAATTCGAACCCCGCTGAGGTCTCTACCCTCCTCTTCACTGCCGTTTATCCGTATCCCAACTTGGAGAAAGTTTCTGCAGCTATGCTTTAGTGCAAAGTTGTAGTCTATCCAGACCAGTCCATGCTGTTGGAGGTTGAGGTAATCATCATGGTTGGTCAGCAGGTTGTTTCCTGCTTTGCCATGAATATTGAGCTGTAGCCCTGGATAGATGGAAGTACTCTTCGACTTTGTAGGCGGTATGGCAGTCGAAGCAGTCCAAGACTGCGAGAGCGTGTTTTCAGTCACAGTTCCACATACAGCATCACTGGTGAAAGTACAGGGAATACCAACAGGTTCGCCATCACAGTCTGAACAAGCCTGGCACTCCTGAAGTTCCTGATTGTAGAAGTACTCATGACCACACAACCCTGCGGACATCTCCCTCTCAGAGACACCGAGACAACGAAACCCTCCTGAAAAAACGAAACAAATAGAAGATTGATGAATTCCAAGAGACCATTTAGGCAGGCAGGCAGGCATTGGGTTGGAATTAAGTTTTCTTTTTTGCTTACCTGGGGCATTAAGACATTTTACTCGCTCTCCACATAGGCTTGGTAATTCTAGGCATTCATCCCTGTCCTGTTGACAGATATTTGTTATTCAAAGACAAGTTAAAGATTAAAGGGATAGTTCACCCAAAAATGAAAATTCTGTCATTAATTACTCACCCTCATGTCGTTCCTAACCCGTAAGACCTTCGTTCATCTTTGGAACACAAATTAAGATATTTTTGATGAAATCCGAGAGCTCTTTGACCCACCCATAGACAGCAATGGTACTACCACGATCAAGGTCCAGAAACGTAGCAAGGACATCAGAAAAACAGTCCATGTGAAACAAGTAGTTCAACCGTAATTTTACGAAGCTACGTGAATACTTTTTGTGCACAAAGAAAACAAAAATGACGACTTTATTCAACAATTCTTCTCCTCTTCATCCAGTCTGCTGTGATGAGTCTCCATTTTGGAGAGTATCGCGACGCATGCATGCACTTCCGCTTCCTGTAGTACCCTTGCTGTCTATGGGAGGGTCAAAGAGCTCTCGGATTTCTTTAAAATATCGTAATTTGTGTCCCGAAGATGAAAGAAGGTCTTACGGATTTGGAACGATATGAGGGTGAGTAATTAATGACAGAATTTTCATTTTTGGGTGAACTATCCCTTTAAGGCATATAAATTTGTCTGCTCTTCAATGAAACCTTATGTGTTGCATGCATAGTGCAATTACTACCACACTGTCACCTGGCACATCCTATCAGCAGTGGGGGAGCACTGTGACACCAGGAAGAATCCAGGGGGACACATAGTGCACCTTTCACACTGCGGTGGATCCTTCTGGAAGTCGCAGTATTCTTCAGGCCCACAAGCAATTTGACAGCCCAACACGGGGTGCCCTGCATCTCCAACTACATTCACCACTTTGGTATCCACATCTACCTTATTCACAGCATAGGACTTCTGCAGGTGGCTACGTGCTTGGCTCTGAAGGCCAGCCAGGTGGCTTTCAAAATAGCTTTGCAGTTCTCCCTGCAAGCCTTGGAACGAGAATTGCTTGACGGTCTCAGAAAGCAGACCATACTGAGCCTTCACCACATCCATCTGCTCATACAAGCGGCGCTGCTGGTCGAGTATCTCACGCTGCTGGGAGAGGAGGGCTCCCTGCTGTTCCACCAGTCTCTGCTGCAGATCACGGATCACTACTTGTTGAGCTCTCAAAGCCTCCACCAGCTTCTCTTGTCCCTTTGCCAGCTGTAGATGTAGGATAAGTGCATCCTCAGCAGGGACCTCATTCTCTCCTAAAAGAAGGAAAGAGTAACTAAGTGGCTATAACTCAACAAGTGTATTAAAAAGAGAATATACATTTCCATTAAGTTACACTGGCTCCATGAAACTGAATTGTAAGTATATTTTGGTATACATGAGAACAATTATTTGGGAGTAAATCGACACGAATTGTTTATTTAAAGATGAGGTAACACTTTAGTATAGGGGCCAATTCTCACTATTAACTTGCTTATTAGCATGCCTATTATTAACATATTGGCTGTTTATTAGTACTTATAAAGCATACATTCTGCATGACCATATTCTACATCCCTAATCCTACCCAATACCTAAACTTATCAACTACCTTACTAACTATTAATAAGCAGCAAATTAGGAGTTTCTTGAGGCAAAAGTCGTAGTTAATGGTTTGTCAAAAGCAAGAATTGGGCCTTAAAATAAAGTGTGTCCAAAGATGATCCAAACAAGAAATTCTCTGAAGTTAACAACTTTTTGATATGTGAAGGTCAAGTGATTTCATCACACATTTTTAAAACCAAGAGCTATTTTTTTCCAACTCCAGTGCTAAAACCATTTCAATCATATGGAAATGGATCAAAGTAGTCTGTAATATCTTAACAGTTGACTGCCAGCAGTTCTGCAGCTCTACAGCCCTCTCTGTAGCCAAGCAGATGTGTATTTTTGCAATAATAGTTCTAGGGCCGGCTGTCAAATTCCCCTATTCATTGATGTATGGAAATTCCACTACCGGTGTGAAAATTTAATAAAGTGTGAGTTTTATTGAGCCTGATAGTTTGTATACATTCCCCACCCTGTGGCATGCATCTCATATTTTTCAAAGAACATAGAGAGAATTCCTCTGTGATGTCTGTAAGTTTACTCAAATGTCTCGCACAAGCAAAAACAGGTCTGCATCCTTCTCCATTAAAGAGCATTAAAGCGATTTCCTCTGCACAGTTTGCAATAGACTACCAGACAACATTATATAGTATAAAATAGTTCCAGTTGTCTGGAGAGGCTCTGTGAAAATGTGATATAAATTAAATTAAATCATTCATTTAATAATTTGTGGAAAAATAATTTTATTAAAATATAATATGTAAAAGTAAAACAATCAGGCGACTGCAAAGGTTAAAAGCACCTGATTTATACGATGCAATTACCATAGCTGATGACCAAAATCATTGTGGTAATACCATTCTACCTTTTTAATAGTGGAAAAATTCATGAAAATTACACGGTTCAGTGTATTTTAAAATAATGCCATGGTATTACCATGCTACTGCATATGTTCAACAAAGCACATGGTCCCTTTTTGTAAGTGGTATAAGATGTATTATACAGTCCGAGGTACTTTAGACCATACCATGATATTACCATGGTATGTGTTTAACAAAGCACATGGTAATATCATGTACTTTTTGTACAGTCAAGTGGAATAATTAACAAAAATAATTTGTGCTAAATGTCATTTTTACTAAATTATAGTAATACAATAGCCTACTCTGTTTACCTAAGTGTTACACCAGTTTTGAAACAAGATTCTTTAATTCAAGTGCAGAACAGCTGGAACCACTGTTTCAATTCACCTGGTTTGATGTCACAAGTGAGCTGAACTCCCAGAGGAGCCCCACTCTCTGTTGCGGGATATCCAATGTCCGGAAATTCCCCCAGAAACTGAGCGGCTCTGTCTGCCACATGGATGAGGGGAGGTTGGCTGGTCTCGAGCACACACCCGTCCCCAGCACAGGGTCTCGGTCTGGGGTTCGGTCGTACCCTCAGAGGCAGACGGCACTCAATTCCTTTACACTCTTTGGTGTCGTTCATAACCTGATCTGGTCTTTGAGGCGTAACGCAGTCTGCGCACACATGACCAAATACTCCAGTGACGCGCGTCTGGACGGTTTCCCTTGTCTGGTCTCCAGACCGCCCGCGCTGGGACAGAAGCGTTGCGTGATGTTCCGATGGAAAGCTGGAGGGAGCATGATGGTGATTTATTGGTCTGCTCTGTGTTGTCGGATTGTGCTGTCGCGGTGGTCTGGGCAATCTGCCCCCCGGACAGTGTGATCCAGAGCAGTGTCTGGCGTCTCCAGAGTCCCCCGAGCGCACAGCGCGGAACGTGCATAATACATAAACTAGAAACAAAAGCGTCTTTTTGGATGGTGACATTGTTTAATCATTTAGCCACCTAAATAAAGAAAATAAAAATTATGACTCGTGCGGAAAAACACGTTTAAAGGAGTCGAATGACGTTACACACTAGACAAAATACTAAAAGCACAGAAAAAAAAGGTCCGTTTTCATTTAGTCCAGCCTGATCCGGAACATAAAGATTTTTCATTTTGTTCCTGCATGTTTAAATCCGCAGATAAACGTATCAAACAGTAAGATGATTTTACCTGCAGCTGTCTTCTGTTGGAAATGTTAGTGAAAATATAAACAGCAGGAGGTGAGCATCTCTCCTCCACTGGAGAGTGTGTGTGAGCCACTTTAAACACTTCTGAAGGAGAATGCCATTGGTTGTGTCTCAAAACTTTGTGAGCTCCCTATCTAGGCAACATTTTAGGCATCATATGTACATGCAGCATTTCTAGCAGCAAATTTTGTGTATTTTAAGCATTACTAGTGTACATGCTGCATTTTTTGGCCAAATCAGGCATGCACACATGCAACATTTTTGAGCAACATATGTGCAATAACAACATTTTTGGGCAATGTAAGCAGCAATTTTGGGCATCATAGGCCCATGTTGCATTTTTGGGTGGATTGGGAATGCTGATTCAGGTAGTAATTCAGTTTAATTTTGAGACACGGTCTATGGAATTCTCTTTCAGAAGTGTTTAGAAAGGTTCTGCACACACATATAATGCCCGAAACCAATGCAAGTGTGGTATTTTGCTCTGTGTGCTAATTAAACCCAAATGTGCTGCATGTATGAACCCAAAAAATCTTGCATGCACCTACAATGTCCACATTTCTAAAATGTTCAATAATGATGCAAGCACCAATTAATGTCCCAAAACTGCTGTACCCACATATCATGACTAAAAATGCTGCCTAGTTAGTCAGCTTGCTAAGTTTCAGGACACAGCCCTTATGTGGCATTCCAAAGACTTAATTAGCATCAGGTTTCCCCAGCCTAAGCTTAACCCCTCATTCTCTCTGTCTTTCATCTGTTTTTTCATCCTTTGATGTTTATTTTCTCTTTTTCATTTAGTGTGCTGTTTGACAATGTTCAATTTGACACTTTTAACACCAAAAGCCTGGATTACACATAACAATCTCTCACTGAAAAGGGTGGTCCAGACGAATGTCTGGTATTTTTTGCCAAGCTCTTCCTATTTTAAACTAACTATATCTTCCAATATAGCAATTTGGCCACGGACAGGAATTCAGTGGGTACTATGCAAGTTTGTAATAGAGGCGTCATTGTGGGTAATGGAAAGTTGTGTTACGACCAGTGTCACCTTTGTTTGTGGTCATGTCAGTTTTTTTAAAGATAGACAGGCTTTTGATTGTTTAAACAGCTGTTGTCTGTCATTCAGAATCTGTCACGCAGAAGAAAAAGTCTTAAAGGGTCAAAGTTTATTTGCTAGAGTTCAGCCGGCCATAGACACACATTTGGAGAGGAGAGACGGGAATCCAGAACTCTTAATGGCTGATAATAATAAAAAGCTTTCATTTGCATGTTCATGGCTTTATCTTCTATTGTGTATTGATTAATCCAAATAAATATTTAAAGGCAAAATGAGATCGTTGAGCTATTGTTGGCTATAATATTATATATCTGTCTTGAAATTTAGATAATCAACAAATAAGGCTAATAATGTAACATCATCACATTTTTATTTTAAAGTGATAGCTCACCCAAAAATTCCCAAAATTCTGCCATCGTGTAATCACCGTCAAGTTGTTCCAAACCTGTATTTGTTTCTTTCATCTGCTGAACACAAAAAAAAAAAAAAAAAAAAAGATATTTTGAGGAATGTTGGTAACCAAACGGTTGCTGGTCTCCATTGACTTCCATAGTATGGTTTATTATTCCTTTTAATATTGTTTAATTTTTTTTTTAAAACATGGATGATGTTTAGCCATACCCTGCTCTATACATAGCTGTTTGGATATTCTGAACATTTCTACCACCATTCCTTTGATTATTTTATCTCAGCTGACTTGTATCAGGATATAAAAATGTGAAGTTTGAGTTGCTATGACATTTTAATTAGGCTACAATGATGGTTTAAGCTGTGAAATCTGTATTTCCCATTATAATGGCTGTAATGAACCACCAGAGTGTTTGATAGAATAGTACAGACCCGTGTTAAACCAGAATAATGAGTCAACTGTGGCTTAATGGTTTTTAAAGACCATATCCCCTCACACCCCCATATGGGCTTTTGGAGTCACTTGAGACCTAGTGTACTTTCTTTGAAAAGTGCTGAAGTATATCTGTTCATTGTCAGATCAGGCCATGGCTCATGAGCTAAACTGTCATTTTATGCCAAATGCACTCACCTCTCCAGCTGTTTATAGTAATCTGCTTTCATTCTCTGCATAAAATTTGTCACTTAAGGAACAGTTTGCACAAAAAATTAAAATTTGCTTGCTTACTTTAATGCTCACCAAGTTACAGGTGAGTTTGTTTCTTCATCCAAACACATTTGGAGAAATGCAGCATTACACACAACACCAGTCCATCAATCAACATCTTGTGAAGTGAAATCTGCGTGTTTGTAATCCATAGTTCATAATCCATAATCCTCTCATATTTAAACCCACCGACATATTTAGAACTGTTTTGGCTTGTAAACTTGCTTGATCTGTGCATATTTCTCTCCTGATTCAGACAAGACAACTTTTTCACTAGAGAAAGCAATATTACGGATGTCTTAACGTTTCATACAAACAGTGTTTTGTTTTGTTTTTTGCTTTACGACACATTAATTGATGGACTGGAGTGGTGTGGGTTACTTGTGGATTACTGTGATGTTTTTATCAGCTGTTTGGACTCTCATTCTGATGGCACCCATTCACTGCAGACAATCACAACAATTGCTAAATTTCTCCATGTCTGTTCTGATGAAGAAACAAATCCATCCAGGATGAGTACATTTTTAGCAAATTTTAATTTTTGGGTGAACTATTCTTTTAGATGAATGTATGAGCCTTTGTGGATGGAGTGAATCACACAATCGATAAGAACATACTGATATTTTAAACAGTATTTGTATATACAGTATTTGTGCTCTCAGCAGTGCACATTATTTAGTTTTCATTTCATGTTGTTGATAGTTCAAGTTTTGTTTGGCATTTACTACAAACATTGTTCTTTATCATGTCAGTAACATTGTACAGACTAACAAACAATATATGGAATTATTTTGGTTTACAAAATGTCAAACATTTCTGGTACAGTGTTGACTTGTCTCAAAAAGTGTGGTCTATTTCTCCTACTTGAGCTGGTGTAGGCCTCTTAGGAAAATTCATAGGGAGAATAAGACCACATAAACAAGTTAAAATTAAGAGTGGATAATTGGTAGCAAATGGTGAGACTGCCATCCTCTTTTAAGAAGAGTATAAAGTGTGGATACAGGAGGTTTGCTCTTTTTGCTCAAAATTACTGTGAGCTCTATTAACTAGTTAGTTACAGTCATGTGAAGATGCGGTTCATACATGTGTTGTTGTCTCGAATGGTCCTTAAATGTCCTGAAACTCTCTTTCTAGGACTTGAAGTTTTTATTGCTTTAGAAGAAATTCCCAAAGTGGCTTAATTGGCTGCATCTATCTACATCCAGCTGCTTCCAACTCACCGCAACAGCATGGACCTGAGATTGTTTACTCAGCCACATGAATGAAAAGAAACATCAGTAATTCCTTGTCTAGGCATGATTAAGTTGGACAGTCTCTATTCTATGAGTTTAGCTTGAAAAAGTAAGGAATTTTGGAAGCAAGTTTTGAAGAAATCTACACCTACATTTTTTTTTTTTTAATCTATAGCACCATAAAGAACCTTTAACATCCATGAAAATGTATTGCACAAAACATTCTTTATAGTGGAAAAAGGTTCTTTAGAGTATTAAAATGGTCTTCACATTAAGAAAAAGGGGTTTTTTGAAGAACTGTTCACTGAAAGGTTCTTTGGGGAACCAAAACTTGTTCTTCTGCGGCATTGCTGTGAAATGATCGTTTTGGTACCTTTATTTTAGGTTAGTTGTTTTTTAGTTTGGAGCAGATACTAGTGAATTCTTAAAAGTTAATATAATTATCTTAATAATATAATATAATATAATATAATATAATATAATATAATATAATATAATATAATATAATATAATATAATATAATAATGAAAGGAACATGCTTTCCCAGATTTAGTAAGAAATATGTCAAGGATAAAACCCCATGAAATTTTTCTTTCCAATGTGATTTCCCTCTTTATTTAGAAAGAATGAAAACCAAAACTAAAGTCCAAACGCATGTCTTTTGTCCTCCACACTGCAATAAATCATTTCAATTTGTGAATATTTTATGTGTGTTGTTCAAATTCTGGCCCAATATCTTGACACACCACATTCCAAGCACTATCTGTTAATGCAAATCTAAAGAAATCAAACAAGCACAATGAGAAATAAAACACAGCGTACACAAAAGTCACTTTTAAACCAAGCTGCCTTCACAAATCTGTAGGGAACCTTTTTGCCTGAAGGACTTGCTCAACCCAAATACCCAGCTTTTCAAATCACAAGATGTTAATTGATGTACTTGTGGATTATTGTGATGTTATGGGGGGTGATCTATTTCTGTAACATTAATATTTTTTTATAGTTCAGGCTTGCAGTTGACTTCACAACAAAAATGTACTAGCAAGTAGAGGTTTATAAAATGGCTTGGCTTAATTTATGTTGAAACATGTATCATTGCATGACTGACAAAAGGCAGATATGCATAACAACGGCATTAATCATTAACAGAGAGAAGTGCTTATCAATCATCAACCAATATGTAATCTACAGATAAATAATAAGCTAGCACTGGTTGGCTTGTCTCGTATACAATCTCAGCTGTGCACTTGTATGCCGCTGCTTTTCAGCGTCAGATGGAATGCAGAGACAGGTTTAGACCTGAACTTCCGTGTCAGGCAGGAAGTAAGTGAAGTGTCACTGACTAACACACAAGTGCTACAGCTCGGCAGCCTGCTGCATGTGGGTTGGGTGGTGTCCACCGTTAAACAGGAAAGAGCCATTTTACAGAAAACTTATTTATGACCCCATCACCTAGTCATTAAAGCTACCAAAGAAACCAAGGTAAGTGATGTTTTTCCTCAAACAAATATTTTTTTTTTCTAGAGCTAGGTTTAGAGTGTTGTTGATTTTGTTGAAAAAACCTGTTACATCTGACAATAATCAAGTAACAAGATGATTTTGCAGTGTCTCTGGTGCCTAAGATTAGTCTAAATTCACAGTTCTGTAACTGATTTTCATAAATGAGTAATTTCAATGACTTTACTGATTGTTTTTTATTTAAAAAAGAAGTTAAAATGCTAGACCAGGTGTTGTATCTGTACCTGTATGTTGTACTGATGATGTGAGTCAGTATATTGGATTACATTTGATAAAGATGACATGGTCAAATTTGCTTTTGACCAATATGTTGTTTAAACTGGGCAGAAGGCACTGTGGAAAATAGCTCAAACTACTGACTCTTCTCTTCTGACTGGATTAATTGTCAGTTAATTCATTATTTGTTGTGACTGGTTACTTGTTACATTGTTTAACACAGCAAACAGAACAAATAACACCACACCCATATCAGTGTGATATTTGCTAAAACACAATGGCTACTAGTTTTGGACTATCCAATCTAATAGTAGTTTCATTTATCATTAAAGTTTCTTTAAAAATATTTTCATTGAGCATGAGTCATTCCAAATTTAACATTTTTTGTCTTCATAATTTTAATCAAAATGTGATTGCATAATGTTAACCAATCCACTGAAACACCCACTTTCCAAACAATTCCTGATGGAAAAAATTATTGTTTTCATTGAAACCACATTTCCCTTGAAATATGTCACACGTGTGGAAGTAAACTGAGTTGGGAATGTCATGTTGACTTAAAGAATAGATAATATATGTTACATTTTGTAAAGAATAGACCTAAAGTTTTTTGCTGTTTTGGCTAGTCTCATTTGGAATAACACATGCTGTCAGCACTCTAAATTAGCAAACAACAATAATCTCAGAAAGTCATCAACAAAAAGTCATCCAGAAAAATATGCATATGCATATGCATAAATTTTAGCCCCAAAGCATACTTTTCTTTTTCTTTTTTTTTTTTTTTTTTTTTTTTCCGGCTATACTTTCTTATGATAAAGAGGTTTAGTGTTTCAAGCATAACAGCTCAAAGGTTAAAGTATACAAGCACTGTGACAGGAATCATAGAACGGCACACCAGCTGAATTAAAACACTGTGCCCGAATGTTTGATGAAGAAACAAACAGGAGACTGTTATTCTACCAGGTTACCCCAAAGTCAACAGTCCGTCTGGGTCTGTAATGACTGTTTTCCTCAGACTAAAATAACTACTAAGGAATGATAGCATCTCAGTGATTTTAAAAAGCATTACTGCAGCAACATTATAGCTACTAGGCTACTCAGAGAACTGTGAAAATGAGCTGTTAAGTTATTTCTACATACAGTAGTTCTTTCCCGAATCATGGAATGCTGTAAAATATATCCGTTTGTAAGTTTTCTTATGTCTTACATTAACATTTAATTCTGTGGTTAATGCTAACAAGACTGCAGCCTCAAAAATTACTTTTAAAGGTCAAAATATTTAGTTTGTTTATGAATCAACTCGTATTGATAGTGTTTGCTATAAAGCAGGTATCAGTATTACTATAGAATTAAAAGTATAGGTATTTGAACAAACTCCAAAGTACAATTTGGCATATACTGTATCTAATTTTATACTTTTCATGCTATACTGATTATTATACCATAAATCTATCTATCCATATATATACTTCTTTTTTCGTGAGCCAATAAGATAGTATGAGTTGTACATGGGCCAAACACATTAATATCAGAAATGTACTTTTTAAAGAATGAGTTAATGAAATGAAACATATCCATCAACAAAATTCAGAACTTTGTTACAGTTATTCTTCAATGTAAGACTGGTTTGATTGCAGTATAAATAAATAAATAACTTCCTCAATATTTAATTCAAAACACATGCAATTGTGAAACAGATGGAAACACTGAGCTCATTTCTTTTCCAGACCTGAAATCCTGCACAGATACCCTTGATATGGAATATTACAGTTACCATAACACTTTTAACAAAACAAAAGAAAATAATTCTCGAATCATAAAATATACCGGAAAACAGATTAAACCGTATAGAGAATGTCTGCCCTAATATCACCTCAAATGTGTCAGATAACCAAAGACTTACTCTGACATTAGGTTTCAACATGACTAATGCTGGGCAATTGCATGTTTTCATTTCTTCCTGTATTGGTACATCAAATGTGACTTTGTACAATATAATGATGAGTACGCTTGTGAGTTGTTTGGAAAAAGACACGTATAAGAAGCACCGTATTGTGACATTTGCAGAGAGATAGTGAGTGTCATCTGTTTCCTGTTGGAAACTTAGATGCTTTCAACATCTTGTGAGGGGAAGTTGCTATAACCACTTCCCCTATGTGTAGCAGCACACAAACAGCGCTCTGATTGGCTGCACGTAAGTGCTTCATTTAAACAAGAGGACACAGTATTGTTTAACTCACAGGTGCTGGTGCAGACTCCGCCAGTTTAGTCTGACATAGTATTAATTGAAGAGCTTGTTTTTGTTGGAGTATTACAGCACTACTCATTTTTGAATGAAGAATCGCTTGTGTTGTATTGTTATGTTCAAGTAAAATACAAAAAATACTTATTTTTTTATATATAAAATATGATTTATATTTCATTTCAGAATGTAAAAAGATCAAGTAAACATTCTTAGATTAAAAAAAGAAAAACTAAATACATCGAAGGAGGGCTTCAATCCCATCTTCAATTAAAGTCTATGGGATTTGCCCATTTTATCATCCAAGTAAAACATTTCTATTCTCAGATAGAAAGGTACGCTTCTTCTCAATAACCCACATGATTTATAGGAATCATTCATTTCTGTGGCACAAACCATGCGATACAAGCTAGACGTCTTGTTTAAAAAGTGATAACATGTGCATTAATTCAAAGCAGTTGCACAAAGGAATTGCTGAATGTGAGAGAATAAGAGGGAAGTAGGCCAGAGCTGGGTATTTTGGACCACGATTAACAGATAATGTTTGTCTTATTATAGTTGAACTGCAGGCCGCTGAATAATCAGAAGTGAAGCTAACAGATCTTTATTTAAACTGGCTCATATATTTTAACTGTGACAATAGAAAGGTTTAATCAAGAACAACTGATTTATTCATTTACTGCATCTCCAACATCTACAGGAGAATGAGACTGAGAATGATATTTTCATGTAAAATTCATTTCCATGTAATTCATACTATCTGTAATATTGTAAACTCAGGCAGTGCTGAGTGTTCATGGGCAGGATTCTGCATGTCTTGGCAAAGAACGAGTTATGCAAGCCATGCTTTTATCTTTAACCTCCTGATGGATATTGTGCAATGTTTAGCTTTGGGTTATGTATTTTTTTTACATTTGCACAGGTACTCTGCTCTGTATTACCAATCACAAACACTTCTATGCTGCTGTAACCAGAAAAAAAAAAAAATGCCACCATCCAATTGACCAATTCTGCATAGCACTTGCAAAACTATTCTGGCTGCCAGATCGTGGGAGAAAAAACAATTGTAACTTATTAGATCTTTTTTTTTTTATTCATTAAATAGTACTGACTTTGAACTAAACAATCTTAATTTTTTTTTAAGTCATTATTATGAAAATCAAATATAGTTGTATTTGAAATATATGAAATATATTAATGAAATATAATATAGTAATTGAACAGAATAATGACTACTGTCTTCTGTAAAGCTGCTTTTTCGCTGAATAGACTTGTTTAATAATTGATGAATTTTGCAACATCTACAGTGTTATTGAACTGAATTGAATCAACATTGAACTGACCTGAGCTGAATAATTACACTATTGTTTTTTTAGAGCTGCTTTCCAGCAGAATCTGAATTTGCTTCATATTTGATGACGTTTGCATCATTGATTCTATTATTTTCTTGTTCATTACTGTGAAGCTGCTTTTGAAACAATCTTTGAAAAAAAGTTGCATTCTATGATCTCACTGGTGAATAGATAAATAACTGATGTGATGATGTTCAGCTGAGAATGCTGACTCACAGCTGTATGTAGAATCAAACATTGTCAGGATGTTCGCATGTATGAGTGTTCAGTGATGTTATCACTCTACAGGCTCATGAGACACATTGGTTTAACACAGGGAGGAGATAATAAAACTGACAGTTTAATCTAAATCAGTCAGAGGGTCATGTAAAATATGTCACAGGCCACCAGTTCAAGAGGCCTGGGTTAGAACAGTAAGTACAGCTGGCCAGTCTTTATCGCAAAATGAACACAGACAGCGTTATCAGGACCCCAAAATAAAGTGGAGGATGACCCTGTTCACTGCAAAGGTTACAAAGGTATACAAAAATATGTATTAAAATTAACACTGTCCTTCATAAGCCATATTTGCAGTAACATATGGAGTCACAAAATTATGCCAATCAGCTTTTTTAATCTCCACTGATATAAAAAGAGAGAATGTCTGTAGTGACATGAAAGCAGTGTGGTATGTTGCCATGGACAATGATGAAATAGTTATTATATAAAAATATTTGGTTACAATTTATTCAAGGTAATGCTGTTATAGTTACTTGTAATTATGCATAATTTACTGTTATTACTATAGTACGTACATGTAACGTGTAACTGCACCTTAAAATAAAGTGTTACCAAATATTTGAAATCTCAATGTTGTGATTGACTAAACAGAATCCATTATTCCAGAAAGTATTGCATATGGCTAAAACGATAAATAATAAATGAAACTACATTGAAAATATGTCTGTATTTACATTTAATGATCAGAATACATTTGTTAAAATTAGGCCTGTGTTCTGTGTGTGACCTGAAGTTCTGTGTTCGGTTTCTGCGCTTCACTCACATTAGTTGCAGTCTTAAAGAGTTTTTCACAATTCTATTGCATGACATGTTCTAAGATGTTAAATTGTCATCTCACAACTATTTGTATTGTAGATGGATGACATTGATGCAATGTTCAGCGACATGCTGCAGGAGATGGATTTCCTAACGCAGGTATGTTTCTCATATCATCAAGAGAGAAAATCTGGCTAATCAGTGCGATGTGTGCCTTTGTGTGCTTTTAGGTAAAACAAGATATGGAATAGCTTCATAAATAGTTATATTTCTAACATTTTCTTTTTTGTGTTTATGGCTACTTTAATAGAACACAGTAATTATATCCCATTCAAACAGTTCCAGTACTAAGATATGATGCGTTGAAAATGTGTATATTTTCCTCATGCAATATACATTAGTTATGGTATAAGTTAGCTGCAAACAGTATGAGCACAAAATGAGAAACACAAGCAAGAATCACACATATTAAGACTAATATACATGTCACATCTGCATGTTAATAATATGATAGTTCCTTTGCTGTTTGTTCTGTAATTAAAAAATAGCTTCCATAAGTGTCTTTCATATGACTTGTTCCTTATTTGTCTTTTCACAGAGTTTGGGAGCAGAAGCAGAGTCTGCGCCTTTGCCTAAACCTCCCTCCATTCCTGACCCTCAGGAAATGAATTTTTCCATTGGTTTTACAGATCTGAATGGTAAACAATATTTCAGCCTAATATTTTTCAAAAGTGTCTGCTGTTTTACCAAGTTATTTCACCTAAAAGGCTCTATTCATCAAGTGTTGCTTTTTGGAGGAAATTAGTGATTAATTAACCATAAAATTGCTTGAAATTATGTCTGAGAGCAGCTCAAAGATGCACAGAGGGGGCAGTTTGAAGTAGAGAAAGTTTCTCTACAATATGTCTGCAATCAAAGCCTGATTAGCACGCTTACATCTTGGCCTCGTTCAGCCCTGAAGTTATACTCTGTTAAGGGTTAAAAATGTATTTATTTTTATGAATTCTTTCCTAATTTCTGGTTGTCACAAAGTCCAGAACATGATATTAAGAAATTACACAAATTTAGAACTTTTCCCACAACTTTTTAATTTGTGGCCACCAGGGCCAGCACAAGCTCAACTGCTGCTCTAGGCAAAACACTTTCGTGCCGCCCCCCAACTTCACATTCAAAATTAAACACAATCTTTAAGATGCAAAATAAAAATTTTGTTTATTAATACAACTGCACTAAAATAAAAGCACACACAAGCATTTTTTTTTTTTTCATACTGCAACTTAAAATTCTGTATTATAGCATATGTAGTGCATACAGGCCATCAGAAGATTCAGGAGAATTCCTGATGGTCAGCTTGACAGGAGCAGCTGTTTAGGTTACGGAAAGCACAAGTTTCTAGTTCATTTTCAACGAGAGATGAAAAGCAGTGGAAATCATGGAAAGCAGCGCTTGTACAGCCAAAATCCCGTCACTTGCTCCTGCACTGCGATTTGTAGTGGTTATAAACATTATAAATATTAATATATGGAGCATATAAGGCTTATCCTTCCCCTGGCCACGGCTAAGAAATAACAGCTTGGGCCACCAAATTGGACAAAATTGCCCCTGTAAACTAAATCTATTAAAAGTGTTGCAAAAGTGAAAATGGCAATGAAATGAAAAGTGTTAATTGCAGAATTAAATTAAGATCTGCTCAAGCTGCATCTTATTTCTTTTCATGCATTTTTACAGCGTTGCGCGACCAATCACGCATGATTCTGTTGATTTTATTAATGCAATGACCAATCAGAGGCGTTTAGATTAGTCATCGCTGAAATGCGTTTTGTTCAATGCGCGCAAATATTTTTGCGTCCCTAGACGGCTGCCTAGTTTGCCTATAGGCACCATAATATTCTGGTGGCCACGTTTTATTAATTCTTTCCCTTGTTTTAGTTTAATCTTGGCTGCTCATTTGGTGGGAACTAAATTGTTTATTTGTGGCCACAATATCTAACATAATCTCATGGCAATTGGTAACTATTTTACATTATAATGAATTGGTGGTTTCTTCGTATGTTCATACTTTGTATCTCATTTGTACATTTTCGTATGATCTACTTATGCCCCAATAATGGGTTTGGGATGGACCTTTATGCTTATTATTATTATTATTATTATTATTATTATTATTATAAATCTTATGTTTTTCATAATTTTACAAATTCATATGAAATAGCACACCTAAAATACTTGATGAGATCGATAAGTTGCGATATTTTGTTTTTCCACCCACTTATCATGTGGGGCCTTCGTAGGTTGTCAACAATGTGACTTTTTTTTTTTTTTTTTTTGTTTTCCACATTGTGACCTGCTGTTCCTCTAAAGCATCTCTGCATGATCTGGAAGACAATGACTTGGACGCCTTGATGGCTGACTTGGTGGCAGATATCAGTGCCACAGAGGAAAAGTTTGCCACAGAAAAAGATACGTTTAAGGGGTCAGCTCCATTTGCCCCAATACCCTCCCAGCCTCAGAGTAATTTTAGCCTCTCAGTGTCAACTGACACCTTTAGACCTGCAACTTCCTCCAACTCCATTGCAGCTCCGCCCCCACCACCCGCCTCCAAACCATCAAAAGTAAGTATCATTTTGAATGGTCCGCACACCCTCAGACCTCATGTGGTTAACACGTCCTTAGTTGAAGGTTACAGGGTTTATTTTAATACAACCAGGCCAAACAATAGATGTGAGTGAATATAATGGAATTTAAGTGCAGCCAACACTGTAAAACTGCAATAACTTTATGAAGTATGAACCTTATGAATGCCTACAATATCCATTTCTACTCAGCATGTAAAAAAGCCTAACCATAAAATGTAATTATCCTCATGATTGCAATGTTAGCTCAAACGGATATTCATTGAATCTTATTTTATGTCTAGCCCAGTGCTTGGCGGAATGTACAACAGAAGATATTCAGACGGTTTTATAATATAGATCAGCTCTGTTTCAAAACCTTAAGTGAGATACCTACCAGGCAAGCACTTGAAAGCATTACAGATGTACTTGTTTTATACCGATGTGAAGGCTGTTCAAAAAGTTGGGCAGCATAATTATATTGCCTTTTCAGATAGCTAGCACTACGTACATGTTTCTTTGGATCCCAGAATGCCTGGGGATATTGTGGGATATAGGCTATTGTACCTACGTGAAAACATTTGTATGTATTTAATGCTAATTAATCACATTACTAGCTTAGCATCATGCTAATGTTAACTCTATTGGACTCAACACATTTTGTATACTGTGGAGCATTTAAAATCAGCCTCATCTAAGGTTTCTATTTCTACGTTAAGATTCTCTGACCTCAGACAGCAAAACCAGACAACACAATACTGTCTTCCTTTTGTCGTGTTTATATTTAATCTGCAGAGAGTCAAAGTAAACCTTGCATTTCCCATATGTAGTGCCCTTTAATGTCACATTGATCCCATAAAACCACAGTTAAGTTCAGATCACTCCAAAAATGACTGATCTATATTGTTATGTCTGTTAGGTAATGATAATTTTGTTTCTCCTCAGGAAGAACTAGAGGAACAGATGAAAGCAGATAAGATCAAGCTTGCTTTGGAGAAGCTAAAGGAGGCCAAAGTGAAAAAGGTGAGAGATACAGTTGTTTTAATCATTTTTTCCATCTTGAATGCCCTTGAATGATGTCAAGTACATTATTCATTGCAATCAGACACTGCTCATGATGATTCATGCTGGCTTTGGCTATGCTAAAACAGCTGGAGACCATTCCTAAATCCATTTATCAAGAACGTGAGTCATTTAACTGCAAAAATATAGGTGTTTTTCATGGCATCATTAAATACTGTGGGGTAGAAAATGCTGAGAGGACATCCATCACACTGATCCATTTCTAAAAGAGTTATAACATCAGTCAGATCAGGGCATTCTGAAGCATGCCTGCACCCTGCAACACACTCAGACAGCTTCCCTCTTATAGAAGCCCAAGAAGGCCTTATGTAGGACATCCCTTAAGAGAAATCACATACAATATCTGTTTAATCTAAATTGTCTCCCCTAGACCTCAGTAAGAATAAATAAAAAGAAACTGGAAATTTGCGCCAACACAAAACCTACTGTCAGGATTTATTAAGACATGTAGCTTATTTGAGTGGACAGTTGGAATATCATTATCCTCATTTTCCCAGTGAGCAAAACAGCTATGTGAATGATAGACCTATAAATATATATATATATATATATATATATATATATATATATATATATGACTCTTTTTCTTTTCTTGGAATGGTTTAACTTGAAGTGCTGTAAAAAAAAAAAAAAAAAAAAAAAACATAACATACAATAGTGGATCTAACTTAGAATAAGTGTAAGTTTACTTATAGTTAATATTTTTCCTCAGAAATGTTTGTGGTGATTCAATTGGTGTTATTATAAGCTTTAACACAGTACTTATAACCTTATACATACTTTCCAACAACTTCTGCTTTTATTCATTCCATTCTTTTTAGCTGAATAATGCTTTATATTCTTTGAATTTCATTACATTTTTCATGAAAGTTATTTACATTTCAGATTCATACACTTAAAACAAATATAATAATGTATATCATGTATCATAAAACACTGACATAAAACCAAAAACACTGCAGTTCATGAAAATTAAACATTACGCAATCTTATGAGAGGAAGACTATGAACTTGAGGCTTGAGGCTTGAGGCTTGAGGCTTGATCTGCCTTTTTGAGACACCATGGTAGGCCAGTGGCTCACTGAAGTAATGTTACCTGTATTCATATCTAATCAAAAGTAAAATTGGCATTTAAATTTGATTTTATCCATTATACACATGCCATTAACATACAACTTATCAACATTACATCACTAGCATTAATATTGTTATTGTTACAGATTAACAGATTGCAGCTGACCTTGCTAGCTAGCTAAACTATTGCAATAATATCATTTCACTATTGCACAGTGTTGCCGCTTGGCAACACATACATTTGATTGATTCACCAAAAACTAATTTCATAAAAACTTTTTTGAGTAGTGAATATGTCATTATAACTTATCTGAGGTGATCTTTACGATTTTTTTTTTTTTGTGTGTACATGTGACACGGGCTGGTCCTTGTTTGTTACTGACATTTTAGTTTGCTTTCAGCAACTACTGACAAGAGATGGCAGTCTATCAGAAATCGCTCCACAGAAAAAAAAAACAAAAACAAAAACTGCATGTCATGTGACTTAAACAAAGCACATCATTGGCTAAACTAAGGTCTTCTCTTTCCAACAAAAAAAAAAAAAAAAAAAGGAGAATGTTCTCTTAAAGAGACAGTGGCAAGGAAATGAACACAAAGTGTATGTTGCCATATGGCTACACCATGCGGTAGAGGGCTAAACAAATGCAAGGTTATAAATTTGACTTTCAAACTTATCACATACAGCAGCCAATCAGCAAACAAAAAGTATTCTTATTAATTATTTGTTTAGGGTTATCAGCTTAATATTGTATCTGGATGCTAAGTTCACTGGATGAATTAGATGCGTAGCCGAGTCACAGACAGTAAACACAAGTAATAAATGGTTGCCCTGTTGTATTTCTGGCATACTCCATGCTCTTGCTCTCGCAACTGGACAATGGATTTGAAACGTTTACTTTGATGCGTCCAGTGTAACATGGTGTTAGAATACTGCAAATCATATTCTATTGTAAATAGTTACGTTTTGCCTCGTCATGTCTCATCATAATCTTTAGTGTAAGGTTACCTTAACAAATGCCTTCCAAGAACACCTCAGTGTCCCCCTTCTCTGAGTGCCCACTGGGGGCAGTGTTGCCCCTGTTGAGAAACGCTGTCTTGGTCTTGACTTGGACTCTATACTTTTCAGGTCTTGACTCGGACTCAACCTTCTTTAGGTCTCTGTCTGGACTCAGACTCTTCAGTTTTCTGTTTTGACTTGGACTCAACTATTTTCAGGCCTCTGTCTTGACTCTCAATCAACACTTTTCAGGTCTTTGTCTTAACTCTGACTCGACATTTCAGGTCTGTCTTGAATTGAACTCAACCTTCTTTAGGTCTCTGTCTGGACTTGGACTCAACCCTCTTCAGGTTTTTGTCTTGACTTGGACTCAACTATTTTCAGGCCTCTGTCTTGACTCTGACTGAACATTTTCAGATATTTGTCTTAACTCAGACACAACACTTCAGGTCCCTGTCTTGACTCAGAGTAATCCTTCTTTAGGTTTCTGTCTGGACTTGGACTCGGCCCTCTTCATGTTTCTGTTTTGACTTGGACTCAGCTATTTTCAGGCCTCTGTCTTGACTCTGACTCAACACTTTTCAGGTCTTTGTCTTAACTCGGACTCAACACTTCAGATCTTTGTCTTGACTCGGTCTCAACCTTCTTCAGGTCTCGGTCTTGACTTGGACTTGACCCTCTTCTGGTCACTGTCGTGACTCTGACTCAACACTTTTCAGGTCTTTGTCCTAACTCGGACTCAGCCATCTTCAGGTTTCTGTCTTGACTTGGACTCAGTACTTTTCAGGTCTCAGTCTTGACTTAGACTCAACCATCTTCAGGTCTCAGTTTTGACTCGGACACATCACTCTTCAGGCATCTGCTTTGACTCAGGGCTCTGTCTTAAATCAAACTCAGTCATCTTCAGGACTTGGTCTTGATTCAGACTAAACCTTTTTCAGTTCACTGTCTTGACTCGCGTCTTGACCATCTCCAGATTTCTGCTTGATTCAGACTCAACACCTTTTCAGGTCTTGGTCTAGAATTGGACGTGACCATCTTCAGATCTCTGTCTTAACTTGGACTTGATCATCTTCAGGTCTCGGTCTTAAATTGGACTCATCCCTCTTTTGGACTCATTTTTGACTTGGACTTATATGAGCTGGTCTCGACTACAGAACTGTCCAAATTATTGTTAGAAATGTATAGATCCATAATCATCCAACAATTGCATAGGTTATGTGTATTTTTGTGTCTCATAAAGTATCATGACAAAGTATCATGAAGACTAAATAGTCTCTTGAGCAATAAAAGAGCAATATTTGAGCAATAATTGTTTGCAATAATAAGGCTCAGACTGCAGGAGAGATTAACAGTCTGGTTTCTAATTATTCTGGTTATAGGTTATATGACCCACACTGACTTAATGCCTACACTGAGTGATCTAAAGTTCAAGTTCAAGTTCAAGTTGAGCTTTATTGTCATTCTGCTACATGTGTGGACATATAGTGGAACGAAATGTCGTGTCTCGCAGGACCACGGTGCTACATACTAGTTAAGCATAAGATAAACATACAACAATGCAAATATAGGAAAAACAATAGAGCTATACAACAGTTTAACCATCTGACTATACATATACTATAAATACTATAATTACTATACGTAGTTGACTACACATACACAAACTGAGACTGTACAAGAACTTTACATAAATACTATACATGAAATTGTGCTAAAGAGATATTTCTACATGAAAATGTGCAGAAAAATATATATTTTGTAAATTAAATTGTTCAGAAAAGAGGTTTTGTGGGAAGCAGCGCATAGTGCAAAAAGATTTAGTAGTGCAATGCTCAAGTAAACATATTATTTTGTAGTGCAATGTTCAAGTAAACATATATTATCTTATTGAGTCTTTGTAGCAGGGAGTGTTTATAGAAAGTGTCTAGTGTGCATATAGTGGGACGGGTGCATTACTACAGGTGGTTTGTATAGCCCACTCACCTGTGTGTAGCACACTCAGAATTGCACTTAGGAAAATTGTCAATAGTTATTTATGAGTTGGGGGGCTGAGGTGTTCATGGTTTCAGAGGGGGACAGGGAGATTGGAGTCAAGAGCTCTCACAGCCTGGTGAAAAAAGCTGTTGAGCAATCTGACTGAACGAGCTTTGATACTCCGGTACCTTTTACCTGATGGCAGGAGCTGGAAGAGGTTGTGGGAGGGGTGGGTGGGGTCCTTCACGATGCTGGAGGCCTTGCTGGAGCATCGTGGAAGGAAAATGTCCAGGATGGAGGGGAGAGGGGCACCAATGATCTTTGCGGCAGTGTTCACTGTCCGTTATAGGGTCTTGCGGTCAGCAGCACTGCAGTTCCCATACCAGACAGTGATTCAGGTGGTCAGCACGCTCTCAGTGGTGCCCCTGTAGAAAGTGGTGAGGATGGGTGGAGGGAGACTTGCCCTTTTCAGCCGGCGGAGAAAGTGGAGGCGCTGTTGTCCCTTCTTGTTGAGTGGCATGATGTTGGTGGTCCAGGTGAGATCCTCTGTGATGTGCACTCCTAGGAATTTAGTGCTACCGACTCTCTCCACGGTTGAGCCGTCGATGGTCAGTGGGGGGTGGTCAACAGAGTTTCTCCTGAAGTCCATCACAACCTCTTTTGTCTTACCCACATTGAGGGACAGGTTGTTAGCACCACACCATTCAGACAGCTGTGCCACTTCCTCTCTGTAGTGCCTTTCATCGTTGTTGCTGATGAGGCCTACCACAGTTGTGTCATCAGCAAACTTGATGATGTGGTTGGAGCTGGACTTGGCAGTGCAGTCGTGGGTCAGCAGTGTGAAGAGCAGCGGGCTGAGCACACAGCCTTGTGGGGCACCTGTGCTCAGTGTGGTAGTGCTGGAGGTGTTGCAGCCGACACGGACTGACTGAGGTCTTGCAGTTAAAAAGTCCAGGATCCAATTACAGAGGGAGCTGTTAAGGCCCAGCAGGTTTAGTTTGTGGATGAGCTGTTGTGGGATTATTGTGTTGAATGCTGAGCTGAAGTCAATGAACACCATTCTTACATAGGAGTCTTTCTGTTCCAGGTGAGTAAGAGCTAGGTGGAGAGTGGTGGATATTGCGTCATCCGTGGAACTGTTTGGATGGTATGCAAACTGGAATGGGTCCAGTGTGTTTGGGAGACTGGACTTGATGTGATGCATGACTAACCTCTCAAAGCACTTCATCATGATTGGGGTCAGTGCTATGGGACGATAGTCATTCAGACAGGACACATGTGACTTCTTTGGTACTGGGATTATGGTGGTGGATTTGAGACACGTGGGGACGACTGCCTGGCTCAGCGAGGTGTTGAAGATGTCTGTTAGGACATCCGTCAGCTGTGCATCACAGTCTCTCAGTACACGTCCAGGTATGTTGTCAGGGCCCGCAGCCTTTCGTGGGTTAATCCTGGATAGGGTCTTCCTTACATCGGCTGGGGAGAGACAGAGTACCTGGTCGTTTGGAGATGTGGGTAGTTTCTTTGCAGGTGTGTCGTTCTGTATCTCAAATCATGAGTAGAAGTGGTTGAGTGCCTCTGGTAGGGATGGGTCATCGTCACTGGCCTGTGGCGGGGCCTTGTAGTCAGTGATGGTCTGAATGGCTTGCCACAGGGTCCGAGTGTCTTTACTGTCGCTGAAGTTGTTGTTGATTTTTTTAGCATACTGATGTTTTGCCTTCTTGATGCCATGAGACAGATTGGCTCTTGCTGTTTTGAGGGCTGCTTTATCTCCTGATCTGAATGCTTCATCTCTGGTCTTTAGCAGCCCACGAACCTCTGCTGTCATCCATGGCTTCTGGTTGGCACGTGTGGCGATGGTCTTGGTGACTGTCACATCATCTATGCACTTTTTGATGTAAGCAGTCACAGTTTCAGTGTACTCCTGCAGGTCTGTGTGGTTGTTGTAGGTGGCCGCCTCTTAAAACATGTTCCAGTCTGTGTCCTGGAAGCAGTCCTGCAGTGCTGAGGTGGCATTGTCTGACCATACCGTGCTCTGCTTTTGAACCAGTTTGGCAAGTTTGAGAAGTGGTCTGTATGCTGGGATTAGCATAACAGAGATGTGGTCCGAGTACCCGAGTTGGGGGCGGGGTTCAGCTTTGTATGACTTTTTCTCTGTTGTATAAACAAAGTCCAGTGTGTTGTTTCCCCTTGTTGCAAAGTTCACATGTTGGTGGAACTTTGGCAAAACTGTCTTTAGGTTTGCGTGGTTGAAGTCACCGGCTATGATGAAAAAGACATCAGGGTTATTTGTTTGTTGTTCGCTGATGGCGCTGTACAGTTCACGAAGCACGTCCTTAGCATTTGCACACGGGGGAATGTAAACCGCGACAAATAACAATGGCCGTGAACTCCCGCGGCAGATAGAACGGTCGACACTTCACAACCATAAACTCCACCAGCGACGAACAGTGTTTCGATACTACCACAGCATTGTTACACCATTCGTTGTTGATATACACACACAAGCCACCCCCGCGAGTCTTACCAGACAGTGATGAATCTCTGTCCGCTCAATAGCAGTTTACCCCGTGCACCTGAATGGTGGAGTCCGGGATGTTGTCCTTTAGCCATGTTTCAGTGAAAACAAACACACAAAAATCCCTTGCCTCATGCTGTGTAGATCGACTGAGTTGAATTAAGTCCAGTTTGTTTTCCAGAGAGCGAACGTTTGAGAGCATGAGTGTTGGAAGAGCCGGTCTTGTGGGGTTAGCCCTCAGCCTAGCTCGTATACCTCCACGCTTACCGCGCTTCCGTCCTCTCTCACACCGCTTGCGACGCTGCCTTGTGCGGGTAGCGTCAGTAGGCGAGGCCGCGGTTTCGAGGTCCGGCTTCAGCAGTAAACAAAGAACTCGTAGCTTCTCAGTAGCCGCCGGCGAGAGTTGGTGTTTGTATGTGTTGCCGATATCCAAAAGACTTTGGCGATCATAGATGAGTTTTGGAGTGATTTCCTTATGAATTAGCGGTAAATTGACACTATTTGGAGACGAACAGACGACATTAAAAGACATAAAAGCACCGTCTTTGGGACCCGGAGTAGCCGCTGCGTCTGACCGCGCCGCCATCTTGGATCGAAAGTTGGTTACTCAAAGTAGTTAAAGCTGCAATGACATCTGAAACAATGTGGTGTGTACAAAACATGACTACAATCAAAATAAAACTGTTTTGAATGCACTAAGCTACACTTTTAGCAAGATTGTTGATATTAAAAGATGTCCCTGAGCAGTTCATATGCAATTGCAGAGCAAGTAGTTCCCTTTAAATGTATTGTCATTCCCATCCTTCCCATCTATTTCACAGAAAATGTATCCATCTATAAGTCCTTTTTGTATCTCTGTCTTCCGAAAATCTGTGCATAGACTCTGTTGAAAAGAGCAGCATGGCTTGTCACCAGCATTTTCTTATGCTAGTGTTCTCACCAGCCTCCTTAAAATATTTAGGCATCAACTAAGTTTTGTTTAGCCAGAAGTTCCACTTTGGTCCACTTTGCAGAATATTTTAGCCAAGAACTGCTCACTTAAACTGGATGATATCTTCTGACCAACATATAAACCATCAAAACAATGTTAATGTCAATAAACTATGCCCTAATTCCAAAAGCAGATGCAAATCAACACAAAAAAAAGGCAATTATCCTGTTAACTAAGTTTAACCTTATTATTTATGGTTTGTTGTGATAGCTGGTCGTGAAAGTGGAGATTACAGATGGCAGCTCAAAGACTCTGATGGTGGATGAGAGACAAACAGTCAGAGATGTGATGGACAACCTGTTTGAGAAGACACATTGTGACTGCAATGTGGACTGGTGTGTGTGTGAGACCAACCCTGACTTACAGACTGGTGAGTATCATCCATGTACACACAGACCTGCATGTCCATTCAGTTGTCATCAGCTTTATAGGGCTGGATTTTGCAAAGATGATGAAGTGTGTTTTTACTGGCATGCTGACAGCCAGGCTCCAATGAGTTCACAGTACAGAGCTGACCTACCACTATACACATTCACTCTCATACACCAAACGACAGGTGGGTTTAATTTACTGCCCCAGACACCGTCACTCAACCTCCCTATCATGAGGAAATACAGTCCTTATGATCGAAATCCCCAATTTCTCTTTCTCCATCTGCTGTGAGGCTTCATCTACAGCCATTACCATATGTTTGCTTTCTGGCTGCCAAATTTTAGATGAATAGACTGGATTTATCTTGTGGTATTCCATTTGTTCTTATCCCTAGAGAAAAAAATAGTGCACTTGTGTTGTATTTCAAACCTAAAAATATATTCAAAAATGGCACATGCAGATAATATATTAAATAAATAAAAATGCCACTTAAGTGTACTTAAACTTTCATGACTATATTTCTTAACACACTTTCAAAGTTACAAAAGTTCAGAAACAGTCATGAAAGTTTACTTGCAAGTACAATATTTTTTATATACTTTTAACATTTGATGTACACTACAAGTGCACATTTAGTGCACATTTAACTTTTCAAATTAAAAGAACACACAGAATAGTGGAAATCAAATGTCATAGTTTAACAATTGGCACTTGAAAAACTTGCTATAGACTTCTTTGTTGTCAAAAGTATTTATCCCTCATGCTGCCTTCTATTGGCATTTATCACTGAAAATTAACTGTCAATGCAATGTAGGCAAAAGAATGTAACTCACCAGGGTTAGGAACAAAGTCAAACTTTAACTGTGTTAAAGATCTTTGTTATACCCAGGTTAATTTTAGAGAAGCATCATCCTCGCATGATGATATTTCCTACTGTGTGTGACTTATAATCATAATGGAACATCTAAACAGCTCTGAACACAGACACAGAATACTTGCATACTCTGTTGCTGTTTCTTGCTGTACACATATACAGCTCTTCACCACTATCTACTCTCGTCCATCAGTGCACTCTCATCGAGTTGAGGGGCACAGGAAATCATACATATTCCCAGGGAAAATAGCTTCCATGTATTGCCTGTGAAGCAGACTCACACCATGGGTTTAATGCCAGTAACCACATCAAACATCAGACCACCCATAAAATCTCTTCATTCCAGTTTTTAATCAGTATATGTGATCTTTAACTGAGAATCTGAGAGGTTGCAGACAGTATAGCACATATACTACAGTGTCTGGGTTGGCACCAATGCAATGGGAGGTGTGCACAGTAAAAACCTGGCATTTGGTTAATGAGTTTATGATAATCATTTTGGTCACCCTTTAGATTAAGGAACACACATATTCACTATTAACTAAGAATTTTCCCTCAATAAACTCCTAATTTGCTGCTAATTGATAGTAAGTAAGGTAGTTGTTTGTAGTAGTCATGTTTAGATACTGAGTAGGGTTAGGGGATCTAGAATATGTTTGTGCAGGTATTAATATGTGCTTTATAAGTACTAATAAACAGCCAATATGCATGCTAATAAGCAACTAGTTAATGGTGTTCCCTAATCTAAAGTGTCACCATCATTGCTCAAGTTATTTCTGAAAACTGTATTTTTTGCTATTATGTTTCTGTTACTTTCAGGGGATCTTTCAGCTTCATTCTAAAAAACAAGCTAAAGTCATGTTAAGAGTAACAGTTTAAAAAAGAAAACAGCTTACACCAGTTCCTTTCAGAGGAAGTTCTGCCCTGTATTTGAGTTTGCTGTTTACTTTCGTGCTTTTCAGCATTTCATGATGTGTACTTCTCATGCTTTACAGCTATTTCAGGCAGCCAAGACCAAGTCCTGTCTATTTGAATGGGGAAATCCTGAAATCTCAAAAATTGCTTGCCATATTAACATTAAAAAAAAAGAAAGAAAAAAATAAATCAACAAAATGTGTGTATGTGTAATTAATGTTAAACATTATTTTCCATAAGTGCCTGTAGCTAGTAGAGCTGCAAGATAAATCTATATCATGGGGTTTTGTTTATTTTTATTGAAGTTTATTTAAAATATTTTAAGTTGCTTTTGGTGTCTGTCAAATGAATCTTTACAGTGCATAACTTGTGCATAAGTTTAACGGGGTGGTATTGATTATCAATATTTAGCCATAAAAAAGGAGAATTGGGTATGGACAAAAAGGATGACATTTGAACTGAGTTTGAACTTTCCACAGAACGGGGGTTTGAGGACCATGAGAACCTAGTGGATCCTCTTTCTACATGGACAAGGGACACTGAAAACAAAGTGCTTTTTCAGGAGAAAAAAGACAAGTATGAAGTGTTCAGAAACCCCCAGGCAAGTGTTTGGACAGCTATTTGTACTTCTTGATGATACAAATTAAATTACTAATAAATAGCTAATACTTTACTTTAGGGACCCGTTCTCACTATTAACTAGCTGCTTACTGTATATAGCATAGAGGCTGTTTATTAGTACTTGTAAAGCACATATTAATGCCTTATTATGCATGATTCTTCTACATCCCTTAATCTTACCCCATACCTAAACTTAACAACTACCTAACTAACTATAAGCAGCAAATTAGGAATTTATTAAGGCAAAAGTCATAGTTAATAGTTAAATAATAGTGAGAATTGGTCCCTAAACTAAAGTGTGACCAATAAATAACTTAATACAAAAGCGTTAAAAATAGTGGATAATTTTCCCTTTTCTCTGTTCGTAATAACTGACATTTCTAACACTAAACGACTCACGAACTTCTCTATTTCTTATACCCTGTAAGATCACTGAAAATGGAACAGAAATTAGAAAAACAGTTAATCTCAGCACATTGATAGTTTTCTCTAATGGTAGAAATCTAGAAGTGTCCATTTGTGTAGAAAAATCTGTCTTTAAAGGTGCCTCATGACAAACATGATTACTTGATGATTAATTACTTCAATTCTGCTGAATGCTAATCAGTATTAAGTGAATTTCAATTTCTTTTACAGAATTTTTATATGTGGAAAAAGGATAAGAAATCTCTAAAGGACATGAAAGACAAAGACAAAGAACTGCTTCTGGAGGTGCGTCTGGCTTTAACCTTGATATAATTGAGAGGCTTCATCTAAAGATACAGATGAAGACATTTATCAAAAGAAATTTAATGGTGTCATATTTAACAACATAATGGAACCCTCTTGATCAAGTAATGCAGGTTTTAACAAGTCTGATCCAAACATGGAAATTTCGTCATCATTTTCTCATCCTCATATCATTCCAATGTGTGTTCTGCAGATATATATATGGAACGACATGAGTGTAAGCGAATGATCAGTGTCTGTTTCTGTATTTCTGGGTGTAGGAGAACTTCTGTGGAGCCTCTGTCATTGTGCCTGACCTGGAGGGCGTTCTGTATCTGAAGGAGGATGGCAAGAAATCCTGGAAACAGCGCTACTTCCTTCTGCGGGCCTCTGGATTGTATTACTCACCCAAAGGCAAGACAAAGGTCAGCTCAGGCAATCAAAACAGTAAAACATACAGTGTATTTTGACCAGACGTGGAGTTCAGACAAATCCTCACTCATTAAGCTCAATGTACACTGAGTTGCTATATAGTCCTAAATAATAACTGGCTTGGTGAAAAGGTCAAGTAGCTAAATTTTGGTGAGTAATGGGTTTCTCTCTGTCTTCATCAGGCTTCACGAGATCTTGTGTGCTTGGTGCAGTTTGACAATGTTAACGTCTACTACTGCAAAGAATACAGAATCAAATACAAAGCACCAACAGACCACTGCTTCATTCTTAAGGTACAGTTTCAGCCCATCCTTATGAAAAAGAAACACACTTTGAATTGAATGTGCACTTATAATGTAAAATATACTGAATGTTGGACATTTTTAAAACCAAAGCAGAAATTTTCATAGACATGGACATTAGCAGTAGAACTAGGGTGGTGGTACTTGTTTTCCTGTTGTTTTTCCAGAGTCTCAGCTGAAATTTAGAGGTGTTTACTAACTTGAAATCAAACGGCAAAAAGGCTCTCTGTTCTCATTCTGTGGATAATGCAAAGAAATTGTGCTTCTGGACTTTGGGGCCTGAAGCAAATCCTCGTCATTTCCTCAAAAAAGATGGTGTTCTATCAGCAGTAGTCATGAACATGAAAGCAGACATAAAAGACGTGAGGCTTAGAGCACAAGAAGCTGTAAATCATATCCCTCTAAAAGCATCCATTTCCCCTTGACATAGCAAGAAAGAGCGGTGCAATGGTGTGCCTGGGTCAGGAGCTTGAAGATGACCTTACTGCAACCCTTCAAAATGCTCCAATGTTCCAAAACCTCATCCCCGAATTAAATTCCTATTTAATTACTATTGTAGTAAAAATGGCAGACCTCATCACCGGCCAGTGTTAAGGGGCAACCTCAGCTTTTTATGTCATGTGCCATAATAACAATGTATCTTTAGGTACTGCCAGCAGTAGGGCATTTATCTGATATTTACGCACTATAAATCTGCTTGGTTATCTTTTATACATGTCCACTAAAAGACCTCTACTCAAGCTGGTAGGTGTAACTCCCAAACGCTGAGCTGCTAAACAACTTGTGCAATAATTATTTCAAGGTGTGCCTGCTGCTTTAATATATAATAATTAACTAAATGACTACCACAAAGATAAAAGCCAATGTGTTGCATTTGTACTTCCAGAATGCAGGAAGTGGTTGGGGAAGCATCTTTTCCTGTTTAGTGAACAGGGATGAGAGCTGACATTAGCTGTAGCAACACAGAACATAAAGGGATGGGGGTTTGAAGATTCATGAAAGGTGAATATTTTTCAGGTAGCAAGGCAAGTAGCTACATTTAAGGAACGGTATAGTATTTTATACAAAAATCATTTTATGGTTTACTTTTAATGCTACATTTTGTGTGAAGCTTGTCTATAGAGACATATGAACATCTACCCATATTGCAATATTACATTTATCATACATTTATCTAAATTAATTTATTTTTATTGAAGCTAAATTACTTTCAAATATATCTTTAATACATTCTAAAAATCTATCAGAAAATGCAATCCTGAGTGTCTTCAACATAACAAAAATAATAACGTCATGTTTCCTAAAAATACTACCTAGTGGAGGCACATATAATGAGAACTACAGAGGGCCTAAAAGCGAGCCCTGTGGCACTCACAACCACCTCATCTGTATTTGGTTCAGACAGCATGATAGCATGGTTCTCAAGCCTTTCCAAATTAATATTTTAGTCTTTTAGTCTATGGTCTAGTAGCCTGCCACAAGTAGCGAAAGTTCAAAATATTTTTTGCATGTTTTTTTTTTTTCTTTGCGTGTGTGTGTTCAGACCATGCAGTTTTTAGAGCCTGTCTGTAATTAAATTTTAATTAATTAAAAATAACTCAATCCTAGTTTTCCTCAGTATGCACTGTTATATTTTCTGTAATCCTCTTAATAATGTAAGTGGTAAAAGTGTGAATATTGGGTTATTGTTCTACTAATTCAAAACGAGGCATGGAAACAATATCACTGGCTAAATATTCGGACAAAGTAATAACTTCACTCTTGAATAAATATATATGATTATATATGATTATAACAAAACCAGGTCCACTGACATACTAAATTCTTGCTAAGAAAGCATGACAAATCATCAAACTGATTTGTAATACTTTCCAAGGGTGTTTCAGGCTATGTCTAAGTTAGGATTGTCTGTGTTTTAAGTTAGTCAAGCAACTGGGAAATAAAATGCTAACACATGATAAAATGCAATACATGAAGTAGATCTAAAGATAAAACCTAGCAACTCAGACTATGCTCCAACAGAAAAGGACATGCATTTTTTTTTTTTGCACAACTTATGCAATAATTCCAGATCATCAAGTACAGCATTGTCTCTGCACCTTTTAGCAATATTTAGGACGACTCCTAATGTATGGCATTAGAGAGGTGTTGGCAATCAAAATTGTGATTTTATTGTGCCATCTACTGTCTCTGCTATGCAACTGCAGTTCAGTAACATACTGAAAAATACTAAGTGGTTCCACAAATCATCATAGAATTACATAGAATATAATAGGGAATACAAACAAATGAAGTGTTATTAGGTATCTTGGCCTTGTCAGATATTTATATCAGTGTACTCAGTGGTTGATATGGTTACTGTGATCTGTTTTTCAGCATCCTCAGATTCAAAAAGAATCACAATACATCAAGTTTCTGTGCTGTGATGATGAGTGGTCCATGACTCTGTGGGTGACTGGGATACGTATTGCAAAGGTGAGAGGAAACCAAGCCACAGAGCATACATTTGTTGCCAAAATATTTCTAAGTAGATAATGATAAATGCAAAGAAGACATGAAGCATTGGCATTGTAAATTCTTGTTTACAATGCAAATATGTACACTGTAAACTTTAGCTATGTTGTGTTCGGTTCTATTGTTGAACTATGTCTTAGGTATTAAAGGGATAATTCAACCAAAAATGAAAATTCTGTCATCATTTACTGACCTTCAAGCTGTTCCAAACCCGTATGAGATTCTTTCTTCTGCTGAACACAGAAGAAGATATTTTGAAGAATGCTGGTAACTGAACAGTTGCTGGTACCCATTGACTTCCATAGTATGAAAAAAAAAAATCAATAGAAGTCAATGGCTACAAGCAACTACGTGGTTACCAACATTCTTCAAAATATCTTCTTTTGTGTTCAAAAGAAGAAAGAAACTCGTACAGATTTGGAACAACTTGATAGTGAGTAAATGATGACAGAACTTTCATTTTTGGGCAAACTATATCCCTTTAAGTTCTTCTAGTATTAATGTTCTTGCTTTGTCGTGATGTCTTTCATAGTATGGTAAGCAGTTATATGACAACTACAAGGCGGCTGTGAGGAAAGCTGCAGGCTCTGCAACCTGGGCTAACCGCACTATCCAGGCCTCTTCCAGTGCATCGACACCCTCCCCTACACCTAAAGGTAGAGATACTGTAATGGAACTCAACAGATCATCATAAAATGTATTATGAATCATGTTATATTAACATGTTAAATGAGTTTGAGGACATTTAGAAGTGTGTGTTTGTCTTTCAGCCAAAGCTGCAAATGGACACGCTCCTCAGCCTGCAGTGGAGACCAAGGTACCTCTCAATCTATCAGCTGTCTGTCTATATTAGTAATTAGCTTATCACTACTATTTTCTTATTAGTGGTGTTTTTAAGTGTACTTAAGTGTGTTAGGAACAGTCATGAAAATGAAAGTACTTTTTTAAAGTAATTTTAAGTGACCTTTTATTTCATTAATATTATATTTTCTGCAAGTACAGATCAAATATAATTTTTTTAAGATCTGAAGTACACTACAAGTGCACATTCAGTACAATTAGGCACACTTCTTTTTATATATGGTTCCTTGAGAGCTGTTTTAATCTTCTTGTAATGTCATGGTTTATTTGGAGTTCACCTGAATGCTATCTTTGATTTGTTTTTGAAGGGTCCTGGCAACCAAACATCTTTTCCACCACCTCCACCTTCAATGGAAACCCTGCCTCCTTCACCACCTGACCCAATGTTGCCTCCGCCTCCCCCTGCTCCTCCTGCTCCTTCCAGCACAACCAAAGTCAACAAGTTTCCTCCTCCACCTCAATTCCCACAATCCTCCTTCCCACCTCCACCCATGGATGACCTGCCTCCTCCACCACCTCCTCCAGAAGACGCCGATATGCCCCCTGACTTCCTGCCTCCACCACCACCTAGTTTGACATCTTATGGGGGAGAAGCGCTCCCCCCACCACCTCCAGACCCCCTTGCCTCCCTTCCACCACCTCCTTTTGCTCCACTAAACTTTGCATCCGCAGGTGGAGCACCGCCACCACCTCCACCTCCACCTCCCCCACCAGCTCCTACACCGACTGCCCACAAACCCACCAACTCCATCAGAAAAGTGGCTCCACCTCCACCAAAGAGGACTACACCTCAACTAACAGCGCCATCAGGTGGCGACCTCATGTCAGAACTGATGACAGCAATGCACAAAAAGCGCAATCAACAATGAACATGAAGACAGATAGAGCTGATTGACATGTTTCTATAGTTGGACTGAGGAACTGACCGTCAAACCGGTTTTTGGTGTGACATTAGGGTACACTGGATTCTTTAATTCTTTTGCTGTTTAAAATGTTTGTTTTACACCACAAAATTAAAAATGTGTAAATACTTTGTTCTTATGAAACTACTTACAGATTATATACTGTATGTATTACAAATATGCTATATCATCATTGCTACTGAAATGTCAATAAATAAGGCCTAGCAAAGTTAACCGTTAAACAAATTTTGGCATTCCTTATTGAGTTCTCTTTTTTCAGTAGGATAAACAGGAGATGCATGATGCAAAGTTTATTTTTCTTTTCTTTTTTAATTTATTATTAAATATGCTTGTGTATTAAATATGCTTGTGTAGAAATGCAGAATGTTTTGATTCAAATGTATTATGAAATTGAGAACATAGATTAGGAAGAACAGCTGACCCTCAGCTGCTGAGCCCAGGATGGAGGTTTACTGGAGTATCCAGCTCTCTCGACATCCTCCCGCTCCACAAATGGCTCTGTTAGAGTCTTCTGCAGCAGTGCCACCTAGAAATACATCATAAGAAATTTTGTCACGTAGAAAAAAATAATTGTATGAAAATGTCACATTTTATGTATAATTGTCGAGCCTACATTTCAATGTAATATATTAAAGCAAATACAGTTCACTTAGATGCATGATAAGCATGATCATGACAACATATTTCTTTGAGTGTTAAAGTTCATCACATGTCCATACCTCTGAGTCATTTTTCTCTGCTTTTCTGATTTTCAGATTTGGCTATCCAGTTCCATACAATACATACTCCTGAACAATAATAACAATGCAGTCAACAAACACTACAATATATATGACATAACAAATAACACTTTTTTTGTTTTACTTTATTCAGAAAGGACAGTTACACAATGTCAGGATCCACAATGTCAAAAGATCTTAGTTCTGGACTGTGCACCAGCTGGAAAAGACAGACCACTTAAGGGCATAGAGGTGCCTAGTACACCTGGAGAAGACGCAAGGGCTCCCATCGAGGGGCCATAGATGTAGGCTCCATAACCAGTGTTGCCAACTTCTTTGAATGGAAAGTAGCTAAAGCCCGCTTGAAAAGTCGCTAAATGTCACTAGATGACATCATATGCTGATTAGAATATTCACAACGTCATTGCGTCCTATTGCCTTTTACATTTGTTTGCATCTCTGTGCTCACATACTGTATTTTAATGCAGCTAAATTCTCAATAGAACTGTTTTTATTGATATACAGGTGCATCTCAAAAAATTTGAATATCGTGAAAAAGTAACTTGTGAAACTTTCACATATTCTAGATTCATTGCATGTAAAGTAAAATATTTCAAAAGGTTTTTTGTTTTAATTTTGATGATTTGAGCTTACAGCTCATGAAAGTCAAAAATCCAGTCTCTCAAAATATTAGAATATTTCCTAAGATCAATCAAAAAAAGGAATATGAATAATAATATGAAAAATACAAATTATTGCAGGAAAATAAAATATTTGCCATGCAATTCATATATGTGTACATTATTCTTCTATTACGTCATACTGATATCCGTACTGGCAATAAATGCCACAGTTTAATGGGTAAGTGAATTTATCAGAGAGAGAAATTCAACAAAAATAAATACACACACACTGTTAGGCTTATTTGTGCATGTAACATGAATCGATCTATGGAATGAGTGGTGGCTTCTCACAGGCTTTTGTCTTTTTTAAAACTTTGAATCTTTCTCAGATCAATCAAAGGAAAGTCTCAGTGCTTCATGAAGCTTTATTTGCCCATCACTACATCATCCTCTAGCATTGGTCAGTTTTGAATAGTTAAAGTATCACGAGCAGGCAGGGACGAGAATCGAGGTGAAGCCTAGTTTAATAGAAATGACCAAAAAAAAAACAAGGCATAGAACACAGGTAGGGAAAACGCAACAACTTACAAGAAGTAAAACAAATGATCGAAAAAGCACAAAAGAAACACTAGGGCTATATATACACAGAGCTGAACCAATGATCTAATGAGTAACCGTGGGAACTAACAAATAGATAGGTGTGGTCCAATGAGTGTCCATAGCAACAAACCAGGGAACAGCAGGGAAACATGAGGGGAACAAAGCAACAATAAAGGCTGCATTTACACTTGGCATTAATATGCAATCACCGCGATCCGATCAAGCAGATCAGTGGCCTGTAGCACGAAGCTGGTTTCAGTTTTTACCCAGGTAAGTTCGTGTTTAGTTTGAGCAAACTCTGAGTTTTCGAGCTCAAGAAGGTGGGTTGGTTTGGAGAGTGTTTCATCGCCATGGTAATTTATGCTACACAGCTACCCTGCTCCGGAGCAGGTTTTATTCTGGGTTAGAGATCGCAAACCCAAACTGGACCAGTCAGCTGTGAGTAAAGTGACATACTGTATCTCAGATGCAATTAAGCCACTCCCCCTTATCTCTCACTTCAAATTAAAGCAGTTTAGAGTAGAAGAATTTCAGAGACAAAATTGCCTGAATTTTAGAGACAAAATTGCCTTTTGCTGCTAATTATTTATTATATTAATATCATATGAATTATAATTATTCATAATTACATAAAATATATATTTTTAAAAATTATATGAGCTGGCATGGCTGGATTGCGTTTACATTACACTGAGATCCGATCACAATGCATCCTTGACTACCTCGGGACCAGGACACGCTGATCGGATAACATTCCGATCAGAAGAGCATTTACGCTTGTCTTTTCAATGTGTGTGTGGACAACATCCGGATACAGGTCACATGTTATTGCCAAGTGTAAATGCAGCAAAAGACACAGAACATACTAATGGCTAGTTCAGACTACACAGCTTTAAACGTCAGCAGATTGCTGTGTTGTTCAAACTACATGACTTGCTGTGTGTCTTTAAGTCGTTGTGGTGTTCACACTACGTGACACTACATCAGGGGCGTCGCTAGGAATTCTGGGCCCTGTGCACTGATCAGTGTCATGTTCAGCAAAAACACATGTGAGAAGCGGAATGGGAACGATGCAAAACAACACCTGAAACAGTTGTTTATTTGAAAATGGACGTCGGCAAGAAATTAGCAGCAAACTGTTTGCACGATCTGTTTTTGAAAACTTTTGCTCCATTTCCTGTGTCCACATTTTTCTTAAAGTTCCATGTGGAAGATACCAGATGAACTCAACCCATGCCTTGCTCTCTCATTGACTGTAGCTGTTGCAACACCTGACACCACGAACTTTATTGTACCAAGATAGAAAACTAAAAGAGGGAGATCTTTAGATGAAATTCAGTGCACACAGGCTGAAGTAGTTTAAGTCTTTGGTTCTTTTAATTGTGATGATTTTGGCTCACGTTTAACAAAAACCCACCAATTCACTATCTCAACAAATTAGAATACTTCATAGGACCAATAAAAAAAAAAAAAAAAAAAAAAAAAAAAAAAATTTTTAGTGAATTGTTGGCCTTCTGGAAAGTATGTTCATTTACTGTATATGTACTCAATACTTGGTAGGGGCTCCTTTTGCTTTAATTACTGCCTCAATTCGGCGTGGCATGGAGGTGATCAGTTTGTGGCACTGCTGAGGTGGTATGGAAGCCCAGGTTTCTTTGACAGTGGCCTTCAGCTCATCTGCATTTTTTTGGTCTCTTGTTTCTCATTTTCCTCTTGACAATAACCCATAGAGAAGTTTGGGTTTGCTGGCCAGTCAAGCACACCAACACCATGGTCATTTAACCAACTTTTGGTGCTTTTGGTAGTGAGGGTAGGTGCCAAATCCTGCTTGAAAATGAAATCAGCATCTTTAAAAAGCTGGTCAGCAGAAGGAAGCATGAAGTGCTCCAAAATTTCTTGGTAAACGGGTGCAGTGACTTTGGTTTTCAAAAAAAAGAAAGGACCAACACCAGCAGATGACATTGCACCCCAAATCATCACAGACTGTGGAAACTTAACACTGGACTTCAAGCAACTTGGGCTATGAGCTTCTCCACCCTTCCTCCAGACTCTAGGACCTTGGTTTCCAAATGAAATACAAAACTTGCTCTCATCTGAAAAGAGGACTTTGGACCACTGGTCAGCAGTCCAGTTCTTCTTCTCCTTAGCCCAGGTAAGATGCCTCTGATGTTGTCTGTGTTTCAGGAGTGGCTTAACAAGGGGAATATGACAACTGTAGCCAAATTCCTTGACACGTCTGTGTGTGGTGGCTCTTGACCCAAACCTCAGTCCATTCCTTGTGAAGTTCACCCAAATTCTTGAATCGATATTGCTTGACAATCCTCATAAGGCTGCGGTTCTCTCAGATCTTTTTCTTCCACACTTTTTCCTTCCACTCAACTTTCTGTTAACATGCTTGGATACAGCACTCTGTGAACAGCCCGCTTCTTTGGCAATGAATGTTTGTGGCTTACCCTCCTTGTGAAGGGTGTCAATGATTGTCTTCTGGACAACTGTCAGATCAGCAGTCTTCCCCATGATTGTGTAGCCTAGTGAACCAAACTGAGAGACCATTTTGAAGGCTCAGGAAACCTTTGCAGGTGTTTTGAGTTGATTAGCTGATTGGCATGTCACCATATTCTAATTTGTTGAGATAGTGAATTGGTGGGTTTGTTAAATGTGAGCCAAAATCATCACAATTAAAAGAACCAAAGACTTAAACTACTTCAGTCTGTGTGCATTGAATTTATTTAATACACGAGTTTCACAATTTGAGTTGAATTACTGAAATAAATGAACTTTTCCACAACATTCTAATTTATTGAGATGAACCTGTATTCTCTCAGAGGAGACGAAAGATATGGGTAGTATTGGGTATTGTCTTAATTTATTTTCTAAAAAAAAAAAAAAAAAAAAAAAACTCTTATGGCTGATATACGTAGTGAAAAAACAACAAGAACAGAATCGAAGTACTTCGTGTTAAACAAGTTGTTTTTGGAATTTCCTTGTCTGTAATAAAGGTTTTATTTTCATTGACTGACTGATTATTAATTAAGCTGTTCATTCAGTGTTCAGAGTCTGGACATAGGCTAGCTAGACGGTTGAGAATTTTAATTAGCCTATAGGCCTATTGATATATCTAAATGTTTTAAATAATTTTCAGTGAGCAATAATCTAAATTAATCTTTTATTATCCGGGCCTCAGTTGTGCGGTAAATGCGCAATTATTTCGGGGCAAATTAATTGTAGTAGACCTATAAATTTAATAATAAAACTACCATAATAATAATAGTAATAATTAATACATTAATTGGAAATGCCAAATCCTCACGATATCACCGATAGTTTTTATTTATTTATTTTTTACGTTATCTCTGGCTATCGTCAATATACGGTCTCATCGTCTGCGCAAGCGCAACTCGAGTATTTCACACTTATAGTGTGAGCACACAAATCGCACTCGACAATCGGACCTTATAGTGTGAGCACATAAATCGTGAGCTTTTACATCGCGTGCGATCTTCTCCTACAGTGTGAGCTGATACCTTGCTGAAATCGCACGGAAATCGCACAGTGTATGCCCGGCTTAACAGCGCTCGTCAATGTCAAAATGACTGAGATGGCCAATCAAATCAAAGTAGGCGGGGTTTACTGTTCACAGAACCAGAGCGCGAAGCGTCAGTTTAACGTTGAAAGAGAGCGAGGAAAAATAGATGAAGCTGCAAATCATTTAAAGGGATACTCCACCCCAAAATGAAAATTTTGTCATTAATCACTTACCCCCATGTCGTTCCAAACCCGTAAAAGCTTCGTTCGTCGTCGGAACACAATTGAAGATATTTTGGATGAAAACCGGGAGGCTTGTGACCAATACTCCCTCTAAGCTGCGCGCGCGCGCGGCCGTGCACTTTTTCCACCGCGTCCGCGCAGAGAAATAATGTGCCGCGCACACGCAAACATGACTTGGGAAAGCCATTTGATTGTATTCTAATAAAAACGAAAGAATTGCAATGCTCGGGTAAACCACTATAGAGCTGCTGCCGCTATAGAGTTAGAACCGGTGAATGCGGTTTACAGGTTTCATAGAAAGAGAATGATGTGCGCAAAATGAGTCACTGTAGTAACCGAATACTTCTATGGTTGCAAAATAGCTCAAATGATCGAGAGCCAACGCAAACGCAATGACGTGAAATAAAACGTCCTCATGTATTAAAGAAGAGTGGCTTGATTAAGTGCTGGAAATAGTGGATGATGGGCAGTTCCGAAATGTACACAGCAGCGTTAGGGCTGTGCGATATGACGATATTTAGGAGACAGAACCAGGTGGAGAACGACCAGCCAGGACAAAACGAGGAGCTACATCTGTAGCATGGACATGCGTTTTTAAGCACTGTAGTTTTAAAACAACCGATTTTAAGCCATTGGAACACAAACAGAGCTCTATGCGTGCGCCGTCTCTGTTTCTGTGTGAGAGGAGCGCGCTTTTTTTTTTTTTTTTTTTTCTTTTTTTTTTTTGCAGCTTTATTGGCTTTGAACGATTACATAAACACACATATATGCATAATAATCCCCGTCTTTGCAAGTATCCTCATAAACACAGTGATTTAGGCCTTAAGAGAGCGTGAGCAGCTGAAAAAGAAAACGCATATGTAACAGTATATTGGATATATACGGTCTTAAAGGGGAAGATGTCCAATGTTCGTCCTGTCTGCCATTCATATTAATCAAACAACAGTGAGAGAAAATATCTCACTCCTCTTGACTAAATAACTTTTGTAACTTTAATAAGGAGAAATTAAAAATTTATATATATATATATATATATATATATATATATATATATATATATATATATATATATATATATATATATATATATATATATATATATATATAGAATCTATACATAATACACGTTAATTATATATCTACTCAACAGATAGATATAATTAACACAGTTGAGACTAATTAATTTACACAATGTATGTAGTGTTGCTTATTTGTTGTAATTTTTTCCTATTTCTTGCAATTAGTTTATTTTCCTTATTTCATCACTGACTTTTTTTTTTATCTTCAGTAAGCTTGAGGTTTTTTTTTTTTTTTTGGTCTCTTTTTAGGCTTGTATTAGTTTAATCTTGACATTGGTGACAAGGATTATGAAAATTCTACAGTATCAAAGATTTGAATATCATAAAAACCTTATTAAAAGAAAAAAATAACTATATTGTGAAAATTAGTCATATCGTGATATAAGATTTTGGTCATATCGCCCACCCCTAAGCAGCGTTATCAAGAACAGGCTTGCTCTGTTGTGAGTGATGCGGGCCAAAGGGACAGGCAGGAAGAGAGGAGAGGAGAGATGTTTAATCTGTAAGGAGCTTGATAACAGGGGCTCGCATGAAGGGGAAACGGAGGACTCTAACCTGTCCTAATGTGTGTGCGTGCCACGAGTGTAGAATATGTAAACACTTTTTAATAAAACGAAAATTCGTCCCTTGCGCATTTTTGGCCAAGTCAAGTGTGTTCACAGAGGTTTCCATGGGCCAATGTGAATAAATCTAGATTTAAATATGACCTGACATTTTATTTTTATCCAAAACAACAAAATGGGATATTCTCACAGACACACACACACACATACACACATACATATACATATACATATATATATATATATATATATATATATATATATATATATACAGCACCCGTCTCACCCGCAAAGCCCTCTGCCATTGCAGGTGATCCCACCCGACACACAGCTTCTTCAGTCTGCTGCCATCAGGGAGGAGACTGCAGAGTCTCCAGGCTAGGACCAGCAGACTGAAGGACAGCTTCATCCATCAGGCTGTCAGGAAGCTAAATTCCCTCCCGACCTTATTCTATATTCTATCTATATATATATAGATAGATAGATAGATAGATAGATAGATATAGATATATTAGTGTGTGTGTGTGTATGGTATGTGGTGGTGGTGGGCCGCCTGGACCAAAAAATGCCAGGGCCGGTTTTTTTTGTCCCAGTCCAGCCCTGATGATGGGCACAGAACGGTAACAAAACTCTGAGACATTTACAGTCACACACAGGTGTATTGTGCAAACTTCTTCATAGGGATGTTTAGACAGCGATACAAGAATTCACGTTAATTTTTTTTTTTGTTGTTGTTTTTTTTTTGTTTTTCTTAATATTTAATTACACATCTCAGTTTAAATGATTCAGTTTGTTTTCTATTCTCTTCTATCAGTTTAAATGCTTCAGTTGTTTTGATATTATATTATGTTAGGCCTATATTAAACCTAATAAATAACTGACCTTGTTTTTTAATGGAGTCACTTATGCTTATCAAGGCTGTATTTATTTGATCAAAATACAAAGAAAAAAAAAACAGTAATATTGTGAACTCTTAGGCTATTGCAATTTCTAATATTGGTTTTATATTTTAAAATATAGTGTATTCCTGTAAAGCAAAGCTGAATTTTCAGCATCATTACTCCACTCTTCAGTGTTACATGATCCTTCAGAAATTATTCTAATATTCTGATTTATTATCAGTGTTGAAACTGTTTTGGAACATTTTTTCTTTGATTCTTTGAATAGGCTAATAAAAAGTTAAAAAAGAACAGCATTAATTAAAAATATAAATATTTTCTAACAATATAAGTCTTTACTATCACTTTTTATCCATTTAACACATCCTTGCTGAATAAAAGAATTAATTAAAAAAAAATAATGATAAGAAAGAAAAAATTTACTGACCCCAAACTTTTGAATAGTAGTGTATATTGTAACACAAAATATCTATTTTGAATAAACACTGTTCTTTTTATCTTTTTATTTCTCAAAGAATAATGAAAAATATCACAGCTCCCAAAAAATATTAAGCAGCACAACTTCTTCCAACATTAATTATAAATTAGCATATTAGAATAATTTCTGAAGGATCATGTGACACTGAAAATTCAGCTTTGCTTCACAGGAATAAATTATATTTTAAAGTATATTAAAATAGTTTAAACTTTTATTTTAAATTGCAATAATATTTCACAATATTATTTTCTGAAATAATATTCAGTATTTTTCATCAAATAGATAGATTGGCACTGTGGTTAACCAGTAAAAATATGGCACGTCATGCCAAAAAGGTTGCCAACCCCTGGTCTAGTGTGTCCCAGGCCTAAGAGTCCAAGACACCAGGAAATACAGGCTCGTGACAAAAACTTTATTGCTTTATTGAGCCACAAAGGACACCATGTAAATAAGCAACCTGACATGATAATTATTGCCATGTTACACACAATAAAGGGGCTGGCTTTGAATCCTGCACTACTCATCCACTTTAATGTGGGAATGAGTAAAAGAGTAAAGGAAGTGTGTAAACATTTTCCTGGAACTACTGTTGGGAACACAGCTGGTCTGAAACAACATGAACTGAAAAAGATTATTGAAAACAAAGTGATGACAAATCACAGACACAGCGAGTTCAAGGACTTACATCAGAGCATAATTTGCAATACAAAAATACATTATATTTTATATAAAAAAAAAAAAAAAAAATTAAAAAAATTGTATAAACAGTGTATATAATTTCTAATATTCTAACAGGTTACAGTATTAAGTAATTACAGAATTGTTCCAAACATGGAGTTCTATTCTGCTATGTGAATTATGTGGAGAAATAAATCTGATTATTTAAAACACTTAATTAAAAAAAAGTGTCAAAATCCAGAATGAATCTTCTCATCTGAACATTCTTGGAGTCTTCTGACATAATCACATCCCTTTCATAATTCCAAGCAAGCCCTGAAATTGCACCATTGCAAAGAACAAACATCCAAGGTTTAATTTTTTCAGGACCCACCTAAAACATTATCTTCATTCAGTTGGAACAATAGCAATGGGACAGAATAATCCTTTCACAGTCTTTTAGAGCATAATCGAACTGATATAAACATTTCTTAAATCATTTACAAATGCTAAAAATGTAGGATGCCTGTTAGTGAGTATATAAGTTATTAATGACTCTATAGGCATAATTTACATCCAGGGTAGATGATACAGATGCATGTGGTCCATTGTAGTGGGTATAATCAGAAATAGGAATAAACCAAACAGGGCACACAATGGAGTTTTAAAGGTTTTGAACAAGAAAAATATATAATCTAAAGACAATTTAAATGAAATTATGTAGAAAGAAAGCATCTGTTGCACACAAAAAGCAGAATGATTAAATTACCCAGTTATATTTACACAATTTGTTCTTTTCTTTCTCTGTCGTCTCTATTTGTTCATGTTTTATGGACTGTTTGAGAATAGCCTTATACATTGCAGAAAAGACAAACATGGACAGGCAGTAATTTGAGAGTACTTTGTCTTTAGTCATGGAACAAAGAGTAATGCCAATTTTATTTTTAATTTTTAGAAATTTGGAAAAAAAAAAAAAAAACTTTACATTTATTGAGAGAGAACATGTATTAGAAACAATAGCCTACACAAAAATGTAGTTTTAGGAGAAGATTGGAACTATGTAGTACAACATGGAGGTGAGGAGCCTCATGGTCAATATTGTGATGTCCCCTGTAGTTTTAATTTAATTTATTACACGGCTCTCTGGAATGCTTGATTCTGATTGGTCAATCACGACATTCCGAGGTGTGTTAAGGTGCGTTCACGCCATATCGTAATTACCGTGATTAAAATAGGCCTATACTTGTAAAAAGTAATTACAGCTTGTGAACTGGGACTTTTTTGAGAGCTACAACTTGTACCACCTGACCACCTCAGATTCATTAGAAGCTATGTGCGATAGTTCGGAGCAGAAGTAATTTCGAAATTACAGTAATTACTACATGGCGTCAATGCAGCATTATTCCCCAATAACAACCGGCAAAACTAGGCTAATACAGGCTCATCCTGGTAATATGAGTCATCTTGACCGTTAGTAATTATGCTTAATGTATCACTACGCTGTTGCTAATCAGTGTTTCGTGTCTAATTATGTACTCTTGGGGCAAGCAGCCGCTGTCGGGCTTTATTCTCCGATAATAACCGGCTGGATGTACATTAGCCTAACCCTTACTTCGTGGATGTGAGGAACAAGGGAATCAGGGCTAGACTAGATTTTTATGTAGGTGAGATGTGGAATAGTAATTAAGTTGGCTTGAGAAAGCCAACTTACTGAAATCCTATTTAAACTTCTTATTATTAAGTTGGCTTGAGAAAGCCAACTTACTGAAATCCTATTTAAACTTCTTATTATTAAGTTGGCTTGAGAAAGCCAACTTACTGAAATGCTATTTAAACTTCTTATTATTATTATTATTATTAAGTTGGCTTGAGAAAGCCAACTTACTGAAATGCTATTTAAACTTCTTATTATTATTAAGTTGGCTTGAGAAAGCCAACTTACTGAAATGCTATTTAAACTTCTTATTATTATTATTATTATTATTCTTCTGAGACTAAATTATCAACTCTAACTCCTCCTAGAGCTTTAACTCTACAGACTCCAAACTCAGCCCAGATCTTCAGACTGATCTGAAGTTAGTTGCTATATCTTTTCTAACTGATCGGACTTACGGTTTTCATAAAAATGAAGATTAAAAATCATAAAAATCCCATAGACTTACATTGACGGAATGTTCAGATGGGCCAAGACAATTCAAACTCCAACTGTCAAAAATTCAAATCTAAACACACTGAAGCCCATTAGACTCAATCAGACTGCCCTTCTATGTACTATTTCTAACCCATTCAAACTCATTCAAACTCATCTATCTAATATTTCTAATCTATCTATCTATCTATCTATCTATCTATCTATCTGTCTGTCTGTCTGTCTGTCTGTCTATAATCTGAGCCTATCTATCTATCTATCTATCTATCTATCTATCTATCTATTATCTGACTCTACCTATCTATCTATCTATCTATCTATCTATCTATCTATCTATCTATCTATCTACCTATCATCTGACTCTATCTATCTATCTATCTATCTATCTATCTATCTATCTACGATCTATTTCTATCTATCTATCTATCTATCTATCTATCTATCTATCTGCTAGCAACATGCTAGTAACTTGCTAATCATGATAGTAGCTTGCTAATCATGCTAGAAAATGCTATTAACATGCTAGTAACTTGCTAGTCATGCTAACAACATGCTAGTCATCCTAGAAGCATGCTAAAAACATGCTAATCATTCTAGAAACATGCTAGTAACCTGCTAATCATGCTAACAACATGCTAGTAACATGCTAATCATACCAGAAATGTGCTAGCAACATGCTAGTAACTTGTTAGTCATGCTAACAACATGCTAGTAACATGCTAATCATGCCAGAAATGTGCTAGCAACATGCTAGTAACTTGCTAATCATGTTAACAACATGCTAATCATCCTAGAAACATGCTAACAACATGCTAATCATCCTAGAAACATGCTAGTAACTTGCTAATCATGCTAACAACATGCTAGTAACATGCTAATCATGCCAGAAATGTGCTAGCAACATGCTAGTAACTTGCTAATCATGTTAACAACATGCTAATCATCCTAGAAACATGCTAACAACATGCTAATCATCCTAGAAACATGCTAGTAACTTGCTAATCATGCTAGAAATATGCTAGCAACATGCTAGTAACATGCTAATCATGCTGGTAACATGCTAGTAACTTGCCAATCATGTTAAAAACATGCTACTAACACCCTAGCAACCACACGGGGTACCGTAGCAGCCACAGGGCAACACCTTAGCAACCACCCAAAGTACCCTAGTAACCGAATAGCAACACCCTAGCAACCGCCCCGGGTACTGTAGCAACCGCATAGCAACACCTTAGCAACAAACCCGGGTACCCTAGCAGCCGCATAGCAACCACCCAGTGTACCCTAGCAACCACATAGCAACACCCTAGCAACCACCCCAGATACATTAGCAACACCCTAGCTACCAGCCCAGGTACCCTAGCAGCCGCATAGCAACCACCCAGTGTACCCTAGCAACCGCATAGCAACACCTTAGCAACCAACCCGGGTACCCTAGCAACCACATAGCAACCACCCAGTGTACCCTAGCAACCACATAGCAACACCCTAGCAACCACCCCAGATACCTTAGCAACCGCATAGCAACACCCTAGCAACCAGCCCAAGTACCCTAGCAGCCGCATAGCAACACCTTAGCAACCACCCCGGGTACCCTATTAACCGCATAGCAACACCCTAGCAACCGCCCCGGGGACCGTAGCAACCGCATAGCAACACCTTAGCAACCACCCCAGGTACCCTAGCAACCGCATAGCAACAGCTTAGCAAGCACTCAGATTACCCTAGCAACTCCCTAGCAACCATCCCAAGAACCCTAGCAACCCCAGAGCAACAACCTAGCAACCACCTTGGACACCCTAGCAACCGCATAGCAACACCTTAGCAACCACCCTGAGTACCATAGCAACTGCATAGCAACACCCTAGCAACCGTCCTACGTACCCTAGCGACCGCATAACATTACCCTAGCAACCGTCCCAGGTACCCTAGCAACCGCATAGCAACACCCTAGCAACTGACCTGGGTACCTTAGTAACCGCATAGCTACACCCTAGAAACCACCCCAAGTACCCTAGCAACCGCATAGCAACACCCTAGCAACAATCCAGAGCACCTTAGCAACCGCATAGCTATACCCTAGCAACCACCCCAAGTACCCTAGCAACCACATAGCAACACCCTAGCAACAATCAGGAGCACCTTAGCTACCACATAGCAACATCCTAGCAACCACCTAGAATACCCTAGCAACCACTCTGAGGTCCTTAGTTGGCCTCAGATCTATCTATCTTAGCATTTATATATCTTAGCAGATCTATCTATCTATCTATCTATCTATAAAACTTTAAGCTTTTAAAACTACATTAAATTTCAAACTAATTCAGACTGAAAACCGTCAAACTTAAAACTTCTCAAACTTTTCAAACTTAAACTTTTTAAACTTCTTAAACTTTTTTAAACTTTTCCAACTTTTTCAAACTTTCTGGTCCGGCTTTCTCAAGCCAACTTAAAGTTTGTCTCGACAAACTTTTTTATCTAGTTATTATTATTATTATTAAGTTGGCTTGAGAAAGCCAACTTACTGAAATGCTATTTAAACTTCTTATTATTATTATTATTATTATTATTATTATTATTATTCTTCTGAGACTAAATTATCAACTCTAACTCCTCCTAGAGCTTTAACTCTACAGACTCCAAACTCAGCCCAGATCTTCAGACTGATCTGAAGTTAGTTGCTATATCTTTTCTAACTGATCGGACTTACGGTTTTCATAAAAATGAAGATTAAAAATCATAAAAATCCCATAGACTTACATTGACGGAATGTTCAGATGGGCCAAGACTATTCAAACTCCAACTGTCAAAAATTCAAATCTAAACACACTGAAGCCCATTAGACTCAATCAGACTGCCCTTCTATGTACTATTTCTAACCCATTCAAACTCATTCAAACTCATCTATCTAATATTTCTAATCTATCTATCTATGTATCTATCTATCTATCTATCTATCTATCTATCTATCTATCTATCTGTCTATCTATCTATCTATCTATCTATCTATCTATCTATCTATCATTGACTCTATCTATCTATCTATCTATCTATCTATCTATCTATCTATTTCTATCTATCTATTTCTATCTATCTATCTACAATCTGACTATTTATATCTATCTATCTATCTATCTATCTATCTGAGATCTAACACACACACACACACACACACACACAAACAAACAAACAAACATACCTTCCCTATTTAACACATACACAAACACACGCACACAAGAAATAGACAGAAAATGTGAAGCTTTAATATATACACCGCATTTATTCACATTTGTATTAGCATTATTTCTTAACCCTCATAAGACCTGTTTTTCCTGTTTACACCTGTGTCCTTTGGGGTCAATATGACCCCAAAACTGAAAGAGTAATTGTAAAACATTTATAAATTTTTAATCATACAAATAATATATAATTTTTTTTTGTTTACTTCTCATCTATACATTAATGCTGTGTTTTGGGAGAAATTAAGTACTTTTGTACCTGTTTACCACAAAAATCCTCAACTACACCATTAGCTTGCATGTGAAATATTACATTTTTATGAATAAATCTCTTAAATGATGATCTACATTTAATTTAAATTGTTTCTGGAGATTGATCTAGGTGTAAGGTGTACAATTCTGCCATCTGGTGGTTAGAGAAAAACTTGTAGAAATCAGTTTTTAAAAGAATAGTGTAATGACCATATATATATCCAGCAGAGGCCCATAGAGAGCCATTCATTTATAAATTTGAGGGAAGAGGTAAAGACTAATGATTTGATATCATATTTATATTTTTAAATTTATCTTTTATATTTATGAAAATGTATGGCTATACATATGTTTGGATTAAAATCCAGTATAATTTTATTTATTTATTTATTTTATTTATTTTTTTTTTTTTTACATATGTATATATATTTAAATGTTTTTATATATATCTGAAAGCCTTGAGATATATCTGAAAGCTAAATGAAGCCTGAAGTTGGTGTAGTTTTGAAGATTTCACTGTTTGAGCTCTGTTGAGAATCTCCATAGGGTTCAATAGGCCCATCTAGTGGCTGAAAATATAAATGCAATTTTTTGTCATTTTTCCCAGCCAGATGGCCTCAGAGACACTCAGTGACCCAGTTCCTGATGAATAATGATGTTTAAAGTAGAAATTGTGTCTTTGTTTTTTTTTTTTTGTTTGTTTGTCTGTTTTTTTTTTTTTTTGGTGAAATTATGTATGCAAATATGCTAATTTCCATAAAAAATTCAGAATTTAAGGAAAATAAAATAAATCACCAAAAATAATAACAAAACCTACTTTTTTTTTTTTTTTTTTAAATAGATAAAAAAGAATTTCACGACTGAAAAAAAATTAACGTTGAATGCCTTCGGGTCATTTGGACCCACGAGGGACACTTTTGTTATAGGTTCGGGAGGAATGGATGAGGGTTTAAACATGCCAAACTAACAATTTATTATTTATTTATTTATTTATTTATTATTTTTTATTTAGCCATTTTAGTTGTTTTATCTATCTATCTATATATATATATATATATGTGTGTGTATGTATGTATGTATATGTAAGGGATAATCAACGATAATAATAAGGGATAATATCTCTCTGTCTGTCTATCTATTTATCTATCTATCTATCTATCTATCTATCTATCTATCTATCTATCAAACTTTAAACTTTTAAAACTACGTTAAACTTCAAACTAATTCAGACTGAAAACCGTCAAACTTAAAACTTCCCAAACTTTTCAAATTTAAACTTTTTAAACTTCTTAAACTTTTTTTAAACTTTTCAAACTTTTTTAAACTTTTCAAACTTTTTTAAACTTTTCAAACTTTTTAAAACTCTCTGGTCCGGCTTTCTCAAGCCAACTTAAAGTTTGTCTCGACAAACTTTTTTATCTAGTTATTATTATTATTATTATTATTCTTCTGAGACTAAATTATCAACTCTAACTCCTCCTAGAGCTTTAACTCTACAGACTCCAAACTCAGCCCAGATCTTCAGACTGATCTGAAGTTAGTTGCTATATCTTTTCTAACTGATCGGACTTACGGTTTTCATAAAAATGAAGATTAAAAATCATAAAAATCCCATAGACTTACATTGACGGAATGTTCAGATGGGCCAAGACAATTCAAACTCCAACTGTCAAAAATTCAAATCTAAACACACTGAAGCCCATTAGACTCAATCAGACTGCCCTTCTATGTACTATTTCTAACCCATTCAAACTCATTCAAACTCATCTATCTAATATTTCTTATCTATCTATCTATCTATCTATCTATCTATCTATCTATCTATCTATCTATCTATCTATCTATCACATGACTATATCTCTCTATCTATCTATCTATCTATCTATCTATCATTGACTCTATCTATCTATCTATCTATCTATCATCTGACTCTATCTATCTATCTATCTATCTATCTATAATCTGACTCTATCTATCTACGATCTATTTCTATCTATCTATCTATCTATCTATCTATCTATCTGCTAGCAACATGCTAGTAACTTGCTAATCATGCTTGTAACATGCTAGTAACTTGCTAATCATGATAGTAACATGCTAATCATGCTAGAAAAATGCTAATAACTTGCTAGTAACTTGCTAGTCATGCTAACAACATGCTAATCATCCTAGAAACATGCTAAAAACATGCTAATAATTCTAGAAACATGCTAGTAACTTGCTAATCATGCTAACAACATGCTAGTAACATGCTAATCATGCCAGAAATGTTCTAGCAACATGCTAGTAACTTGCTAATCATGTTAACAACATGCTAATCATCCTAGAAACATGCTAACAACATACTAATCATCCTAGAAACATGCTAGTAACTTGCTAATCATGCTAGAAATATGCTAGCAACATGCTAGTAACATGCTAATCATGCTGGTAACATGCTAGTAACTTGCTAATCATGTTAAAAACATGCTACTAACACCCTAGCAACCACACGGGGTACCGTAGCAGCCACAGGGCAACACCTTAGCAACCACCCGAAGTAACCTAGTAACCGAATAGCAACACCCTAGCAACCACCCCGGGTACTGTAGCAACCACATAGCAACACCTTAGCAACCAACCCGGGTACCCTAGCAGCCGCATAGCAACCACCCAGTGTACCGTAGCAACCACATAGCAACACCCTAGCAACCACCCCAGATACCTTAGCAACACCCTAGCAACCAGCCCAAGTACCCTAGCAACCGCATAGCAACACCTTAGCAACCACTCCGGGTATCTTGGCAACCGCATAGCAACACCTTAGCAACCAACCCGGGTACCCTAGCAAACGCATAGCAACCACCCAGTGTACCCTAGCAACCACATAGCAACACCCTAGCAACCACCCCAGATACCTTAGCAACCGCATAGCAACACCCTAGCAACCAGCCCAAGTACCCTAGCAACCGCATAGCAACACTTTAGCAACCACCCCGGGTACCCTAGCAACCGCATAGCAACACCCTTACAACCGCCCCGGGGACCGTCGCAACCATATAGCAACACCTTAGCAACCATCCCGGGCACCCTAGCAACCGGATAGCAACACCTTAGCAACGACCCTGAGTAACACAGCAACCGCATAGCAACACCTTAGCAACCGCCTTAGCAACCACCGGAGCTAGCCTAGCAACCATCATAGCAACCACTCTAAGTACCCTAGCAACCACTCTGAGGTCCTTAGAATCTATCTATCTATCTATCTCTCTATCTATCAAACTTTAAACTTTTAAAACTACGTTAAACTTCAAACTAATTCAGACTGAAAACCGTCAAACTTAAAACTTCCCAAACTTTTTAAACTTCTCAAACTTTTTTAAACTTTTCAAACTTTTTAAAACTTTCTGGTCCGGCTTTCTCAAGCCAACTTAAAGTTTGTCTCGACAAACTTTTTTATCTAGTTATTATTATTATTCTTCTGAGACTAAATTATCAACTCTAACTCCTCCTAGAGCTTTAACTCTACAGACTCCAAACTCAGCCCAGATCTTCAGACTGATCTGAAGTTAGTTGCTATATCTTTTCTAACTGATCGGACTTACGGTTTTCATAAAAATGAAGATTAAAAATCATAAAAATCCCATAGACTTACATTGACGGAATGTTCAGATGGGCCAAGACAATTCAAACTCCAACTGTCAAAAATTCAAATCTAAACACACTGAAGCCCATTAGACTCAATCAGACTGCCCTTCTATGTATTATTTCTAAGCCATTCAAACTCATTCAAACTCATCTATCTAATATTTCTTATCTATCTATTTATCTATCTATCTATCTATCTATCTATCTATCTATCTATCTATAATCTGACTATTTCTATCTATCTATCTATCTATCTATAATCTGACTATTTCTATCTATCTATCTATCTATCTATCTCACACACACACACACACACACACACACACACACACACCCACACACACACACAAACAAACATACCTTCCCTATTTAACACATACACAAACACACGCACACAAGAAATAGACAGAAAATGTGAAATATATAATATATACACTGCATTTATTCGCATTTGTATTAGCATTATTTCTTAACCCTCATAAGACCTGTTTTTCCTGTTTACACCTGTGTCCTTTGGGGTCAATATGACCCCAAAATTGAAAGAGTAATTGTAAAACATTTATAAATTTTTAATCATACAAATAATATATCTTTTTTTTTTTTTTTTTGTTTACTTCTCATCTATAGATTAATGCTGTGTTTTGGGAGAAATGAAGTACTTTTGTACCTGTTTACCACAAAAATCCTCAACTACACCATTAGCTTGCATGTGAAATATTACATTTTTATGAATAAATCTCTTAAATGATGATCTAAATTTAATTTAAATTGTTTCTGGAGATTGATCTAGGTGTAAGGTTTACAATTCTGCCATCTGGTGGTTAGAGAAAAACTTGTAGAAATCAGTTTTTGAAAGAATAGTGTAATGACCATATATATCCAGCAGAGGCCCATAGAGAGCCATTCATTTATAAATTTGAGGGAAGAGGTAAAGACTAATGATTTGATATCATATTTATATTTTTAAATTTATCTTTTATATTTATTTCATATTTATGAAAATGTATGGCTATACATATGTTTGGATTAAAATCCAGTATAATTTTATTTATTTATTTATTTTTATTTATTTATTTTTACATATATATATATATATATATTTTTAAATGTTTTTATATATATCTGAAAGCCTTGAGATATATCTGAAAGCTAAATGAAGCCTGAAGTTGGTGTAGTTTTGAAGATTTCACTGTTTGAGCTCTGTTGAGAATCTCCATAGGGTTCAATAGGCCCATCTAGTGGCTGAAAATATAAATGCAATTTTTTGTCATTTTTCCAGCCAGATGGCCTCAGAGACACTCAGTGACCCAGTTCCTGATGGATAATGATGTTTAAAGTAGAAATTGTGTCTTTGTTTTTTTTTTTGTTTGTTTGTTTTTTTTTTTTTTTTGGTGAAATTATGTATGCAAATATGCTAATTTCCATAAAAAAATCAGAATTTAAGGAAAATAAAATAAAATAAATCACCAAAAATAATAACAAAACCTACTTTTTTTTTTTTTTAAATAGATAAAAAAAAGAATTTCAGGACTGAAAAAAAATTAACGTTGAATGCCTTCGGGTCATTTGGACCCATGAGGGACACTTTTGTTATAGGTTCGGGAGGGATGGATGAGGGTTTAAACATGCCAAACTAACAATTTATTATTTATTTATGTATGTATGTATGTATGTATGTATATGTAAGGGATAATCAACGATAATAATAAGGGATAATATCTCTCTGTCTGTCTATCTATCTATCTATCTCTCTATCTATCTATCTATCTATCTATCTATCTATCAAACTTTAAACTTTTAAAACTACGTTAAACTTCAAACTAATTCAGACTGAAAACAGTCAAACTTAAAACTTCCCAAACTTTTCAAACTTAAACTTTTTAAACTTCTTAAACTTTTTTAAACTTTTCAAACTTTTTAAAACTTTCTGGTCCGGCTTTCTCAAGCCAACTTAAAGTTTGTCTTGACAAACTTTTTTATCTAGTTAAGTTGGCTTGAGAAAGCCAACTTACTGAAATCCTATTTAAACTTATTATTATTATTATTATTATTATTATTATTCTTCTTCTGAGACTAAAATTTCTGACTGCTACTCCTCCTAGAGCTTTAACTCTACAGACTCCAAACTCAGCCCAGATCTTCAGACTGATCTGACTCGAGTTGCTATATCTTTTCTAACTGATCGGACTTACGGTTTTCATAAAAATTAAGATTAAAAATCATAAAAAATCCCATAGACTTACATTGAATAGTCTGAACATTCCGTGAACTCCAACTGTCAAAAATTCAAATCTAAACACACTGAAGCCCATTAGACTCAATTAAGCTTCCCTTCTATGTACTATTTCTAACCCATTCAAACTCATTCAAACTCATCTAATATTTCTTATCTATCTATCTATCTATCATCTGACTCTATCTATCATCTGACTCTATCTATCTATCTATCTATCTATCTATCTATCTATCTATCTATCTATCTATCATCTGACTCTATCTATCTATCTATCTATCTATCTCATCTGACTCTATCTATCTATCTATCTATCTATCTATCTATCTATGTATCTATCTATAATCTGACTCATCTATCTATCTATCTATCTATCTATCTATCTATCTATCTATCTATCTATCTATCTATCTGTCTATCTATCTATCTATCTACAATCTGTCTTTCTATCTATCTATCTATCTATCTGCTAGCAACATGCTAGTAACTTGCTAATCATGATAGTAACATGCTAATCATGCTAGAAAAATGCTAGTAACATGCTAGTAACTTGCTAATTATGCTAACAACATGCTAGTAACATGCTAATCATGCTAGAAATGTGCTAGCAACATGCTAGTAACTTGCTAATCATGTTAACAACATGCTAATCATCCTAGAAACATGCTAACAACATGCTAATCATCCTAGAAACATGCTAGTAACATGCTAATCATGCTGGTAACATGCTAGTAACTTGCTAATCATGTTAAAAACATGCTACTAACACCCTAGCAACCACAGGGGGTACCGTAGCAACCACAGGGCAACAGCTTAGCAACCACCCAAGTACCCTAGTAACCGAATAGCAACACCCTAGCAACCGCCCCGGGTACTGTAGCAACCGCATAGCAACACCCTAGCAACCAGCCCAAGTACCCTAGCATGCGCATAGCAACACCTTAGCAACCACTCCGGGTATCTTAGCAACCGCATAGCAACACCTTAGCAACCAACCCGGGTACCCTAGCAACTGCATAGCAACCACCCAGTGTACCCTAGCAACCACATAGCAACACCCTAGCAACCACCCCAGATACCTTAGCAACCACATAGCAACACCTTAGCAACCACCCCGGGTACCCTAGCAACTTCAAACTAATTCAGACTGAAAACCGTCAAACTTAAAACTTCCCAAACTTTTCAAACTTAAACTTTTTAAACTTCTTAAACTTTTTTAAACTTTTCAAACTTTTTAAAACTTTCTGGTCCGGCTTTCTCAAGCCAACTTAAAGTTTGTCTCGACAAACTTTTTTATCTAGTTAAGTTGGCTTGAGAAAGCCAACTTACTGAAATCCTATTTAAACTTCTTATTATTATTCTTCTTCTTCTGAGACTAAAATTTCTGACTCTAACTCCTCCTAGAGCTTTAACTCTACAAACTCCAAACTCAGCCCAGATCTTCAGACTGATCTCACCGAGTGTGCTATATCTTTTCTAACTGATCGGACTTACGGTTTTCATAAAAATGAAGATTAAAAATCATAAAAATCCCATAGACTTACATTGACGGAATGTTCAGATGGGCCAAGACTATTCAAACTCCAACTGTCAAAAATTCAAATCTAAACACACTGAAACCAATTAGACTCAATCAGACTGCCCTTCTATGTACTATTTCTAACCCATTCAAACTCATTCAAACTCATCTATCTAATATTTCTCATCTATCTATCTATCTATCTATCTATCTATCTATCTATCTATCATCTTACTCTATCTATCTATCTATCTATCTATCTATCTATCTATCACCTGACTATATCTATCTATCTATCTGTCTATCTGTCTATCTATCTATCTATCTATCTATCTATCTATCTATCTATCTATCATCTGACTCTATCTACCTATCTATCTATCCTAGCGACATGCTAATTATGCTAGAAACATTAGCATGCTAGTAGCATGCTAATCATGCTATCAACATGCTAATCATGTTAGAAACATGCTAGCGATATGCTAGTAATTTGCTAATCATGCTAGCAACATGCTAGTTACTTGCTAATCATGCTAGAAATATGCTAGTTATTTGCTAATCAAGCTAGAAACATGCTAGCGACATGCTAGTAACTTGCTAATCATGCTAGAAACATGCTAGCGACATGCCAGTAACTTGCTAATCATGCTAGTAGCATGTTAATCATGCTAGAAACATGCTAGTGACATGCTAGAAACATGCTATTAACTTGTGAATCATGCTAGCAACAAGCTAATCACTTGCTAACTTCCGAGCAACACTCTAGCAACTATCCAAACCAACCTAGCAACCACCCTGAGTATACTAACAACACCATGGAAACCACCCCGAGTACCCTAGCAACCACATAGCAACATCCTAACAATCACCCCAGGTAGCCTAGCAACTGCATAGCAACACCCTAGCAACCACCCCAGGTAGCCTAGCAACTGCATAGCAACATCCTAACAACCACCCCAGGTAGCCTAGCAACTGCATAGCAACACCCTAGCAACCACCCCAGGTAGCCTAGCAACTGCATAGCAACACCCTAGCAACCATCCCGGGTACTTTAGCAACCGCATAGTAACACCGTAGCAACCACCCCAAGTACCCTAGCAACTTCATAGCAACACCCTAGCAACCATCCCTGGTATCTTAGAAACCGCATAGCAACACCCTAGCAACCACTCCGGGTACCTTAGCAACCACATAGCAACACCCTAGCAACCACCCCGGGTACGTTAGCAACTGCATAGCGACACCTTAGCAACCACCCCGGGTACCGTAGCAACACCCTAGTAACCAACCCGGATACCTTAGCAACTGCATAGCAACACCCTAGCAACCACCCAATGTACCCTAGCAACTACATAGCAACACCCTAGCAACCATCCCGGATACCTTAGCAACCACATAGTAACACCCTAGCAACCAGCCCAAGTACCCCAGCAACTGCATAGCAACACCTTAGGAACCACCCCGGGTATCTTAGCAACTGCATAGCAACACCCTAGCAACCACCTTAAGTACCCTAGCAACCACAAAGCAATACTCTAGCAACTGCCCGGGTACCATTGCAACCGCTATCTATCTATCTATTATCTGACTATTTCTATCTATCATCTATCTCTCTATTATCTGACTATTTCTATCTATCTATCTATCTATCTGAGATCTATCTCTCTCACACACACACACACACACACACACACACACACACACACACACACAAACAAACAAACAAACATACCTTCCCTATTTAACACATACACAAACACACGCACACAAGAAATAGACAGAAAATGTGAAATATATAATATATACACTGCATTTATTCGCATTTGTATTAGCATTATTTCTTAACCCTCATAAGACCTGTTTTTCCTGTTTACACCTGTGTCCTCTGGGGTCAGTATGACCCCAAAATTGAAAGAGTAATTGTAAAACATTTATAAATTTTTAATTATACAAATAATATATCTTTTTTTTTTTTGTTTACTTCTCATCTATACATTAATGCTGTGTTTTGGGAGAAATGAAGTACTTTTGTACCTGTTTACCACAAAAATCCTCAACTACACCATTAGCTTGCATGTGAAATATTAAATTTTTATGAATAAATCTCTTAAATGATGATCTAAATTTAATTTAAATTGTTTCTGGAGATTGATCTGGGTGTAAGGTGTACAATTCTGCCATCTGGTGGTTAGAGAAACTTGTAGAAATGAGTTTTTGAAAGAATAGTGTAATGACCATATATATCCAGCAGAGGCCCATAGAGAGCCATTCATTTATAAATTTGAGGGAAGAGGTAAAGACTAATGATTTGATATCATATTTATATTTTTAAATTTATCTTTTATATTTATTTCATATTTATGAAAATGTATGGCTATACATATGTTTGGATTAAAATCCAGTATAATTTTATTTATTTATTTTATTTATTTATTTTTTTTATATATATACATATATTTTTAAATGTTTTTATATCTATCTGAAAGCCTTGAGATATATCTGAAAGCTAAATGAAGCCTGAAGTTGGTGTAGTTTTGAAGATTTCACTGCTTGAGCTCTGTTGAGAATCTCCATAGGGTTCAATAGGCCCAACTAGTGGCTGAAAATATAAATGCAATTTTTTGTCATTTTTCCCAGCCAGATGGCCTCAGAGACACTCAGTGACCCAGTTCCTGATGGATAATGATGTTTAAAGTAGAAATTGTGTCTTTGTTTTTTTTGTTTGTTTGTTTGATTTTTTGGTGAAATTATGTATGCAAATATGCTAATTTCCATTAAAAAAATCAGAATTTAAGGAAAATAAAATAAAATAAATCACAAAAAATAATAACAAAACCTACTTTTTTTTTTCTTAAATAGATAAAAAAAAGAATTTCAGGACTGAAAAAAAATTAACGTTGAATGCCTTCGGGTCATTTGGACCCATGAGGGACACTTTTGTTATAGGTTCAGGAGGGATGGATGAGGATTTAAACATGCCAAACTAACAATTTATTATTTATTTATTTATTTATTTATTAATTATTTTTTATTTAGCCATTTTAGTTGTTTTATCTATCTATCTATATATATATATATATGTATATATATATATATATATATATATATATATATATATATGTATATGTATGTATGTATGTATATGTAAGGGATAATCAACAATAATAAGGGATAATATCTCTCTCTGATTGTCTGTCTATCTATCATCTGAGTCTATCTCTCTATCTATCTCTCTATCTATCTATCTATCTATCTATCTATCTATCTATCAAACTTTAAACTTTTAAAACTACGTTAAACTTCAAACTAATTCAGACTGAAAACCGTCAAACTTAAAACTTCCCAAACTTTTCAAACTTAAACTTTTTAAACTTCTTGAACTTTTTAAAACTTTTCAAACTTTTTTAAACTTTTCAAACTTTTTAAAACTTTCTGGTCCGGCTTTCTCAAGCCAACTTAAAGTTTGTCTCGACAAACTTTTTTATCTAGTTATTATTATTATTCTTCTGAGACTAAAATTTCTGACTGCTACTCCTCCTAGAGCTTTAACTCTACAGACTCCAAACTCAGCCCAGATCTTCAGACTGGTCTGACTCGAGTTGCTATATCTTTTCTAACTGATCGGACTTACGATTTTCATAAAAATGACGATTAAAAATCATAAAAATCCCATAGACTTACATTGACGGAATGTTCAGATGGGCCAAGACTATTCAAACTCCAACTGTCAAAAATTCAAATCTAAACACACTGAAGCCAATTAGACTCAATCAGACTGCCCTTCTATGTACTATATCTAACCCATTCAAACTCATTCAAACTCATCTATCTAATATTTCTAATCTATCTATCTATCTATCTATATATCTACAATCTGACTATTTCTATCAATCTATCTATCTATCTATCTATCTATCTATCTATCTATCTATATATCTACAATCTGACTATTTCTGTCTATCTATCTATCTATCTATCATTAATCTAACTCTATCTATCTATCTATCTATCTATCTGCTAGCAACATGCTAGTAACTTGCTAATCATGATAGTAACATACTAATCATGTTAGAAAAATGCTAGTAACATGATAGTAACTTGCTAGTCATGCTAACAAAATGCTAATCATCCTAGAAACATGCTAACAACATGCTAATCATCCTAGAAACATGCTAGTAACTTGCTAATCATGCCAGAAATGTGCTAGCAATATGCTAGTAACTTGCTAATCATGTTAACAACATGCTAATCATCCTAGAAACATGCTAACAACATGCTAATCATCCTAGAAACATGCTTGTAACTTGCTAATCATGCTAAAAATGTGCTAGCAACATGCTAGTAACATGCTAATCATGCTTGTAACATGCTAGTAACTTGCTAATCATGTTAACAACATGCTAGTAACACCCTAGCAACCACATGGGTACCGTAGCAACCACATAGTAACACCTTAGCAACCACCCCAAGTACCCTAGTAACCGCATAGCAACACCATAGCAACCACCCAGAATACCCTAGCAACCACATAGCAAAACCCTAGCAACCACCCTGGACAACCTAGCAACCGCATAGCAACACCTTAGCAACCATCCAGAGTACCCTAGCAACCACATAGCAAAACCCTAGCAACCACCCTGGATACCCTAGCAACCGCATAGCAACACCTTAGCAACCACCCTGAGTACCATAGCAACCGCATAGCAACACCCTAGCAACCGTCCTAGGAACCCTAGCAACCGCAAAACAGCACCCTAGCAACCTCCCCAGGTACTGTAGCAACCGCATAGCAACTCCCTAGCAACCACCCCAGGTACCCTACCAACCGCATAGCAACACCCTAGCAACCGACCTGGGTACCTTAGCAACCGCATAGATACACCATAGCAACCACCCCAAGTACCCTAGCAACCGCATAGCAACACCCTAGCAACAATCCATAGCACCTTAGTAACCGCATAGCTACACCCTAGCAACTGTTCCAGGCACACTAGCAACCACCCCAAGTACCCTAGCAACCACATAGCAACACCGTAACAATCATCCAGAGCACCTTAGCTACCACATAGCAACACCCTAGCAACCACCTAGAATGTCCTAGCAACCACTCTGCGGTTCTTAGCATCTATCTATCTATCTATCTATCTATCTATCTATCTATCTATCTATCTATAATCTGACCCTATCTATCTATCTATCTATCTATCTATCTATCTATCTATCTATCTATCAAACTTTAAGCTTTTAGAACTATGTTTAACTTCAAACTAATTCAGACTGAAAACTGTCAAACTTAAAACTTCTCAAACTTTTCAAACTTAAACTTTTCAAACTTTTTCAAACTTTCTGGTCCGGCTTTCTCAAGCCAACTTAAAGTTTGTCTCGACAAACTTTTTTATCTAGTTATTATTATTATTCTTCTGAGACTAAATTATCAACTCTAACTCCTCCTAGAGCTTTAACTCTACAGACTCCAAACTCAGCCCAGATCTTCAGACTGATCTGAAGTTAGTTGCTATATCTTTTCTAACTGATCGGACTTACGGTTTTCATAAAAATGAAGATTAAAAATCATAAAAATCCCATAGACTTACATTGACGGAATGTTCAGATGGGCCAAGACAATTCAAACTCCAACTGTCAAAAATTCAAATCTAAACACACTGAAGCCCATTAGACTCAATCAGACTGCCCTTCTATGTACTATTTCTAACCCATTCAAACTCATTCAAACTCATCTATCTAATATTTCTAATCTATCTATCTATCTATCTATCTATCTATCTATCTATCTATCTATCTATCTATCTATCTATCTATCTATCTATCTATCTATCTATCTATCTATCTATCTATCACCTGACTATATCTATCTATCTATCTATCTATCTATCTATCTATCTATCTATCTATCATTCACTCTATCTATCTATCTATCTATCATTCACTCTATCTATCTATCTATCTATCTACAATCTGACTATATCAATCTATCTATCTATCTATCTATCTATCTATCTATCTATCTATCTATCTATCTATCTATCTATCTATCTATCTATCTACAATCTGACTATATCTATCTATCTATCTATCTATCTATCTATCTATCTATCTATCATTGACTCTCTATCTATCTATCTATCTATCTATCTATCTATCTATCTATCTATCTATCTATCTACAATCTGACTATATCTATCTATCTATCTATCTATCTATCTATCATCTGACTCTATCTATCTATCTATCTATCTATCTATAATCTGACTCTATCTATCTACGATCTATTTCTATCTATCTATCTATCTATCTATCTATCTATCTATCTATCTATCTATCTATCTGCTAGCAACATGCTAGTAACTTGCTAATCATGCTTGTAACATGCTAGTAACTTGCTAATCATGATAGTAACATGCTAATCATGCTAGAAAAATGCTAATAACTTGCTAGTAACTTGCTAGTCATGCTAACAACATGCTAATCATCCTAGAAACATGCTAAAAACATGCTAATAATTCTAGAAACATGCTAGTAACTTGCTAATCATGCTAACAACATGCTAGTAACATGCTAATCATGCCAGAAATGTGCTAGCAACATGCTAGTAACTTGCTAATCATGTTAACAACATGCTAATCATCCTAGAAACATGCTAACAACATGCTAATCATCCTAAAAACATGCTAGGAACTTGCTAATCATGCTAGAAATGTGCTAGCAACATGCTAGTAACATGCTAATCATGCTGGTAACATGCTAGTAACTTGCTAATCATGTTAAAAACATGCTACTAACACCCTAGCAACCGCCCCGGGGACCGTAGCAACCATATAGCAACACCTTAGCAACCATCCCGGGTACCCTAGCAACCGGATAGCAACACCTTAGCAACGACCCTGAGTAACACAGCAACCGCATAGCAACACCTTAGCAACCGCCTTAGCAACCACCGGAGCTAGCCTAGCAACCATCATAGCAACCACTTTAAGTACCCTAGCAACCACTCTGAGGTCCTTAAAATCTATCTATCTATCTATCTCTCTATCTATCTATCAAACTTTAAACTTTTAAAACTACGTTAAACTTCAAACTAATTCAGACTGAAAACCGTCAAACTTAAAACTTCCCAAACTTTTTAAACTTCTTAAACTTTTTTAAACTTTTCAAACTTTTTTAAACTTTCTGGTCCGGCTTTCTCAAGCCAACTTAAAGTTTGTCTCGACAAACTTTTTTATCTAGTTAAGTTGGCTTGAGAAAGCCAACTTACTGAAATCCTATTTAAACTTCTTCTTCTTATTATTATTATTATTCTTCTGAGACTAAATTATCAACTCTAACTCCTCCTAGAGCTTTAACTCTACAGACTCCAAACTCAGCCCAGATCTTCAGACTGATCTGAAGTTAGTTGCTATATCTTTTCTAACTGATCGGACTTACGGTTTTCATAAAAATGAAGATTAAAAATCATAAAATTCCCATAGACTTACATTGACGGAATGTTCAGATGGGCCAAGACAATTCAAACTCCAACTGTCAAAAATTCAAATCTAAACACACTGAAGCCCATTAGACTCAATCAGACTGCCCTTCTATGTATTATTTCTAACCCATTCAAACTCATTCAAACTCATCTATCTAATATTTCTTATCTATCTATCTATCTATCTATCTATCTATCTATCTATCTATCTATCTATCTATCTATCTATCTATCTATCTATCTATCTATCTATCTATCATTGACTCTATCTATCTATCCATCTATCTATCTATCTGTCTATCATTGACTCTATCTATCTATCTATCTATCTACAATCTGACTATTTCTATCTATCTATCTATCTATCTATCTATCTATCTATCTATCTATCTATCTATCTATCTATCTATCTATCTATCTATCTATCTATCTATCATTGACTCTATCTATCTATCTGTCTATCTATCTATCTATCTATCTATCTATCTATCTATCTATCTATCTATCTATCTACAATCTGACTATTTCTATCTATCTATCTATCTATCTATCTATCTATCTATCTATCTATCTATCATTGACTCTATCTATCTATCTGTCTATTTATCTATCTATCTATCTATCTACAATCTGACTATTTCTATCTAACTATCTATCTATCTATCTATTTCTATCTATCTATCTATCTATCTATCTATCTATCTATCTATCTACAATCTGACTATATCTATCTATCTATCTATCTATCTATCTATCTATCTATTTCTATCTATCTATCTATCTGTCTATTTCTATCTATCTATCTATCTATCTATCTATCTATCTATCTATCTATCTATCTATCTATTTATCTATCTATCTATCTATCTATCTATCTATCTATCTATCTATCTATCTATCTGAGATCTATCACACACAGACACGCGCACACACACACACACACACACACACACACACACACACAAACAAACATACCTTCCCTATTTAACACATACACAAACACACGCACACAAGAAATAGACAGAAAATGTGAAATATATAATATATACACTGCATTTATTCGCATTTGTATTAGCATTATTTCTTAACCCTCATAAGACCTGTTTTTCCTGTTTACACCTGTGTCCTTTGGGGTCAATATGACCCCAAAATTGAAAGAGTAATTGTAAAACATTTATAAATTTTTAAACATACAAATAATATATAATTTTTTTTTTTTACTTCTCATCTATACATTAATGCTGTGTTTTGGGAGAAATGAAGTACTTTTGTACCTGTTTACCACAAAAATCCTCAACTACACCATTAGCTTGCATGTGAAATATTACATTTTTATGAATAAATTTCTTAAATGATGATCTAAATTTAATTTAAATTGTTTCTGGAGATTGATCTAGGTGTAAGGTGTACAATTCTGCCATCTGGTGGTTAGAGAAAAACTTGTAGAAATCAGTTTTTGAAAGAATAGTGTAATGACCATATATATATCCAGCAGAGGCCCATAGAGAGCCATTCATTTATAAATTTGAGGGAAGAGGTAAAGACTAATGATTTGATATCATATTTATATTTTTAAATTTATCTTTTATATTTATTTCATATTTATGAAAATGTATGGCTATACATATGTTTGGATTGAAATCCAGTATAATTTTATTTATTTATTTATTTATTTATTTTTTTTTTACATATATATATATTTTTTAAATGTTTTTATATATATCTGAAAGCCTTGAGATATATCTGAAAGCTAAATGAAGCCTGAAGTTGGTGTAGTTTTGAAGATTTCACTGTTTGAGCTCTGTTGAGAATCTCCATAGGGTTCAATAGGCCCATCTAGTGGCTGAAAATATAAATGCAATTTTTTGTCATTTTTCCCAGCCAGATGGCCTCAGAGACACTCAGTGACCCAGTTCCTGATGGATAATGATGTTTAAAGTAGAAATTGTGTCTTTGTTTTTTTTTTTTTGTTTGTATGTTTTTTTTTTGTTGAAATTATGTATGCAAATATGCTAATTTCCATAAAAAATTCAGAATTTAAGGAAAATAAAATAAAATAAATCACCAAAAATAATAACAAAACCTACTTTTTTTTTTTTTAAATAGATAAAAAAAGAATTTCAGGACTGAAAAAAAATTAACGTTGAATGCCTTCGGGTCATTTGGACCCACGAGGGACACTTTTGTTATAGGTTCGGGAGGGATGGATGAGGGTTTAAACATGCCAAACTAACAATTTATTATTTATTTATTTATTTATTATTTTTTATTTAGCAATTTTAGTTGTTTTATCTATATATATATATATAGATATATATATATATATATATATATATGTATGTATGTATATGTAAGGGATAATCAACAATAATAATGAGGGATAATATATCTCTGTCTATCTATCTATCTGTCTATCTATATATCTGTCTATCTATAATCTCACTCTATCTATCTATCTATCTATCTATCTATCAAACTTTAAACTTTTAAAACTACGTTAAACTTCAAACTAATTCAGACTGAAAGCCGTCAAACTTAAAACTTCCCAAACTTTTTAAACTTCTTAAACTTTTTTAAACTTTTCAAACTTTTTTAAACTTTTCAAACTTTTTTTAAACTTTTCAAACTTTTTAAAACTTTCTGGTCCGGCTTTCTCAAGCCAACTTAAAGTTTGTCTCGACAAACTTTTTTATCTAGTTAAGTTGGCTTGAGAAAGCCAACTTACTGAAATCCTATTTAAACTTCTTATTATTATTAAGTTGGCTTGAGAAAGCCAACTTACTGAAATCCTATTTAAACTTATTATTATTATTATTATTATTATTATTATTATTCTTCTTCTGAGACTAAAATTTCTGACTGCTACTCCTCCTGGAGTTTTAACTCTACAAACTCCAAACTCAGCCCAGATCTTCAGACTGGTCTGACTCGAGTTGCTATATCTTTTCTAACTGATCGGACTTACGGTTTTCATAAAAATTAAGATTAAAAATCATAAAAAATCCCATAGACTTACATTGGCTCATCTGAACATTCCGTCAACTCCAACTGTCAAAAATTCAAATCTAAACACACTGAAGCCCATTAGACTCAATCAGACTGCCCTTCTATGTACTATTTCTAACCCATTCAAACTCATTCAAACTCATCTATCTAATATTTCTAATCTATCTATCTATCTATCTATCTATCTATCTATCTATCTATCTATCATTGACTCTATCTATCTATCTATCTATCTATCTATCTATAATCTGACTCTATCTATCTATCTATCTATCTATCTATCTATCTATCTATCTATCTATCTATCTATCATTGACTCTATCTATCTATCTATCTATCTATCTGAGATCTATCTTTCACAGACACGCACACACACACACACACACACACACACACACACACACACACACACACACACACAAGAAATAGACAGAAAATGTGAAATATATAATATATACACTGCATTTATTCGCATTTGTATTAGCATTATTTCTTAACCCTCATAAGACCTGTTTTTCCTGTTTACACCTGTGTCCTTTGGGGTCAATATGACCCCAAAATTGAAAGAGTAATTGTAAAACATTTATAAATTTTTAATCATACAAATAATATATCCTTTTTTTTTTTGTTTACTTCTCATCTATACATTAATGCTGTGTTTTGGGAGAAATGAAGTACTTTTGTACCTGTTTAACACAAAAATCCTCAACTACACCATTAGCTTGCATGTGAAATATTAAATTTTTTATGAATAAATCTCTTAAATGATGATCTAAATTTAATTTAAATTGTTTCTGGAGATTGATCTGGGTGTTAGGTGTACAATTCTGCCATCTGGTGGTTAGAGAAAAACTTGTAGAAATCAGTTTTTGAAAGAATAGTGTAATGACCATATATATCCAGCAGAGGCCCATAGAGAGCCATTCATTTATAAATTTGAGGGAAGAGGTAAAGACTAATGATTTGATATCATATTTATATTTTTAAATTGATCTTTTATATTTATTTCATATTTATGAAAATGTATGGCTATACATATGTTTGGATTAAAATCCAGTATAAATTTTATTTATTTATTTATTTTTATTTATTTTTACATATATATATATATTTTTTTAAATGTTTTTATATATATCTGAAAGCCTTGAGATATATCTGAAAGCTAAATGAAGCCTGAAGTTGGTGTAGTTTTGAAGATTTCACTGGTTGAGCTCTGTTGAGAATCTCCATAGGGTTCAATAGGCCCATCTAGTGGCTGAAAATATAAATGCAATTTTTTGTCATTTTTCCCAGCCAGATGATCTCAGAGACACTCAGTCACCCAGTTCCTGATGGATAATGATGTTTAAAGTAGAAATTGTCTTTGTTTTTTTGTTTTTTGTTTTTTTGTGTTTTTTTTTGGTGAAATTATGTATGCAAATATGCTAATTTCCATAAATTCAGAATTTAAGGAAAATAAAATAAAATAAATCACCAAAAATAATAACAAAACCTACTTTTTTTTTTTTTTTTAAATAGATAAAAAAAGAATTTCAGGACTGAAAAAAAATTAACGTTGAATGCCTTCGGGACATTTGGACCCACGAGGGACACTTTTGTTATAGGTTCAGGAGGAATAGATGAGGGTTTAAACATGCCAAACTAACAATTTATTATTTATTTATTTATTTATTTATTTATTTATTATTTTTTATTTAGCCATTTTAGTTGTTTTATCTATATATATATATATATGTATGTATGTATGTATATGTAAGGGATAATCAACGATAATAATAAGGGATAATATCTCTCTGTCTGTCTATCTATCCATCTATCTATCTATCTATCTATCTATCTATCTATCTATCTATCTATCTATCTATCTATCTATCTATCTATCTATCTATCTATCAAACTTTAAACTTTTAAAACTACGTTAAACTTCAAACTAATTCAGACTGAAAACCGTCAAACTTAAAACTTCCCAAACTTTTCAAACTTAAACTTTTTAAACTTCTTAAACTTTTTTAAACTTTTCCAACTTTTTAAAACTTTCTGGTCCGGCTTTCTCAAGCCAACTTAAAGTTTGTCTCGACAAACTTTTTTATCTAGTTATTATTATTCTTCTGAGACTAAAATTATCAACTCTAACTCCTCCTAGAGCTTTAACTCTACAGACTCCAAACTCAGCCCAGATGTTCAGACTGATCTGAAGTTAGTTGCTATATCTTTTCTAACTGATCGGACTTACGGTTTTCATAAAAATGAAGATTAAAAATCATAAAAATCCCATAGACTTACATTGACGGAATGTTCAGATGGGCCAAGACAATTCAAACTCCAACTGTCAAAAATTCAAATCTAAACACACTGAAGCCCATTAGACTCAATCAGACTGCCCTTCTATGTACTATTTCTAACCCATTCAAACTCATTCAAACTCATCTATCTAATATTTCTAATCTATCTATCTGTCTGTCTGTTTGTCTGTCTATAATCTGAGCCTATCTATCTATCTATCTATCTATCTATCTATCTATCTATCTACCTATCTATCTATTATCTGACTCTATCTATCTATCTATCTATCTATCTATCTATCTATCTATCTATCATCTGACTCTATCTATCTATGTATCTATCTATCTACGATCTATTTCTATCTATCTATCTATCTATCTATCTATCTATCTATCTATCTATCTATCTATTATCTGACTCTATCTATCTATCTATCTATCTATCTATCTATCTATCTATCTATCTATCTATATATCTATCTACCTATCATCTGACTCTATCTATCTATCTATCTATCTATCTATCTATCTATCTATCTATCTATCTATGTATCTATCTATCTACGATCTATTTCTATCTATCTATCTATCTATCTATCTATCTATCTATCTATCTATCTATCTATCTATCTATCTATCTGCTAGCAACATGCTAGTAACTTGCTAATCATGATAGTAACATGCTAATCATGCTAGAAAATGGTATTAACATGCTAGTAACTTGCTAGTCATGCTAGTAACATGCTAATCATGCCAGAAATGTGCTAGCAACATGCTAGTAACTTGCTAATCATGTTAACAACATGCTAATCATCCTAGAAACATGCTAACAACAAGCTAATCATCCTAGAAACATGCTAGTAACTCGCTAATCATGCTAGAAATATGCTAGCAACATGCTAGTAACATGCTAATCATGCTGGTAACATGCTAGTAACTTGCTAATCATGTTAAAAACATGCTACTAACACCCAAGCAACCACACGGGGGACCTTAGCAACCACAGGGCAACACCTTAGCAACCACACCAAGAATCCTAGTAACCGAATAGCAACACCCTAGCAACCGCCGCGGGTTCTGTAGCAACCGCATAGCAACACCTTAGCAACCAACCTGGGTACCCTAGCAACCGCATAGCAACCACCCAGTGTACCCTAGCAACCACATAGCAACACCCTAGCAACCACCCCAGATACCTTAGCAACCACATAGCAACACCCTAGCAACCAGCCCAAGTACCCTAGCAACCGCATAGCAACACCTTAGCAATCACCCTGGGCACCCTAGCAACCGCATAGCAACACCTTAGCAACCACCCAGAGTACCCTAGCAACCGCATAGCAACACCTTAGCAACCACCCTGGGTACCTTAGCAACCGCATAGCAACACCTCAGCAACCACCCAGAGTACCCTAGCAACCGCATAGCAACACCTTAGCAACCACCCTGAGTACCCTAGCAACCTTATAGAAACACCTTAGCAACCACTCCGGGTACCCTAGCAACCGCATAGCAACACCTTAGCAACCACCCTGGGTACCATAGCAACACCCTAGCAACCGCTAAGCAATAACCTAGCAACCACCCTGTACACCCTAGCAACCACATAGCAACACCTTAGCAATTACCCTCAGTAACATAGCAACCGCATAGCAACACCTTAGCAACCGCCTTAGCAACCACCAGAGCTAGCCTAGCAACCATCATAGCAACCACTCTAAGTACCCTAGCAACCACTCTAAGGTCCTTAGAATCTATCTATCTATCTATCTATCTATCTATCTATCTATCTATCTATTATCTGACTCTATCTATCTATCTATCTATCTATTATCTGACTCTATCTATCTATCTATCTATCTATCTATCTATCTCTCTGTCTGTCTATCTGTCTGCCCATCTGTCTATAATCTGAGCCTATCTATCTATCTATCTATCTATCTATCTATCTATCTATCTATCTATCTATTATCTGACTCTATCTATCTATCTATCTATCTATCTATCTATCTATCTATCTATCTATCTATCTATCTATTATCTGACTCTATCTATCTATCTATCTATCTATCTATCTATCTATCTATCTATCTATCTATAATCTGAGCCTATCTATCTATCTATCTATCTATCTATCTATCTATCTATCTATTATCTGACTCTATCTATCTGTCTATCTATCTATCTATCTATCTATCTATCTATCTATCTATCTATCTATCATCTGAATCTATCTATCTATCTATCTATCTATCTATCTATCTATAATCTGAGCCTATCTATCTATCTATCTATCTATCTATCTATCTATCTATCTATCTATCTATCTATCTCTATCATCTGAGTCTATCTCTCTATCTATCTATCTATCTATCTATCTATCTATTATCTGACTCTATCTATCTATCTATCTATCTATCTATCTATCTATCTATCTATAATCTGAGCATATCTATCTATCTATCTATCTATCTATCTATCTATCTATCTATCTATCTATCTATCTATCTATAATCTGAGCATATCTATCTATCTATCTATCTATCTATCTATCTATCTATCTATCTATCAAACTTTAAACTTTTAAAACTACGTTAAACTTCAAACTAATTCAGACTGAAAACCGTCAAACTTAAAACTTCCCAAACTTTTCAAACTTAAACTTTTTAAACTTCTTAAACTTTTTTAAACTTTTAAAACTTTTTTAAACTTTCTGGTCCGGCTTTCTCAAGCCAACTTAAAGTTTGTCTCGACAAACTTTTTTATCTAGTTATTATTATTATTCTTCTGAGACTAAATTATCAACTCTAACTCCTCCTAGAGCTTTAACTCTACAGACTCCAAACTCAGCCCAGATCTTCAGACTGATCTGAAGTTAGTTGCTATATCTTTTCTAACTGATCGGACTTACGGTTTTCATAAAAATGAAGATTAAAAATCATAAAAATCCCATAGACTTACATTGACGGAATGTTCAGATGGGCCAAGACTATTCAAACTCCAACTGTCAAAAATTCAAATCTAAACACACTGAAGCCCATTAGACTCAATCAGACTGCCCTTCTATGTACTATTTCTCACCCATTCAAACTCATTTAAACTCATCTATCTAATATTTCTAATCTATCTATCTGTCTATCTATCTATCTATCTATCTATCTACAATCTGACTATATCTATCTATCTATCTATCTATCTATCATCTGACTCTATCTATCTATCTATCTATCTATCTATCTATCTATCATCTGACTCTATCTATCTATCTATGTCTATCTATCTATCTATCTATCTATCTATCATCTGACTCTATCTATCTATCTATCTACAATCTGTCTTTCTATCTATCTATCTATCTGTCTGCTAGCAACATGCTAGTAACTTGCTAATCATGATAGTAACATGCTAATCATGCTAGAAAAATGCTAGTAACATGCTAGTAACTTGCTAGTCATGCTAACAACATGCTAGTCATCCTAGAGACATGCTAAAAACATGCTAATCATTCTAGAAACATGCTAGTAACTTGCTAATCATGCTAACAACATGCTAGTAACTTGCTAATCATGCTAGAAATGTGCTAGCAACATGCTAGTAACTTGCTAATCATGTTAACAACATGCTAATCATCCTAGAAACATGCTAACAATATGCTAATCATCCTAGAAACATGCTAGTAACATGCTAATCATGCTGGTAACATGCTAGTAACTTGCTAATCATGTTAAAAACATGCTACTAACACCCTAGCAACCACACGGGGTACCGTAGCAACCACAGGGCAACAGCTTAGCAACCACCCCAAGTACCCTAGTAACCGAATAGCAACACCCTAGCAACCAGCCCAAGTACCCTAGCAACCGCGTAGCAACACCTTAGCAACCACTCCGGGTATCTTAGCAACCGCATAGCAACATCTTAGCAACCAACTGGGGAACCCTAGCAACCGCATAGCAACCACCCAGTGTACCCTAGCAACCACATAGCAACACCCTAGCAACCACCCCAGATACCTTAGCAACCGCATAGCAACACCCTAGCAACCAGCCCAAGTACCCTAGCAACCGCATAGCAACACCCTAGCAACCGCCCCGGGGACCGTAGCAACCATATAGCAACACCTTAGCAACCGTCCCAGGTACCCTAACAACCGGATAGCAACACCTTAGCAACCACTCAGAGTACCCTAGCAACCACCCTGGACACCCTAGCAACCACAAAGCAACTCCTTAGCAATGACCCTGAGTAACACAGCAACCGCATAGCAACACCTTAGCAACCACTGGAGCTAGCCTAGCAACCATCATAGCAACCACTCTAAGTACCCTAGCAACCGCTCTGAAGTCCTTAGAATCTATCTATCTATCTATATATCTCTCTATCTATCTATCAAACTTTAAACTTTTAAAACTACGTTAAACTTCAAACTAATTCAGACTGAAAACCGTCAAACTTAAAACTTCCCAAACTTTTTAAACTTCTTAAACTTTTTTAAACTTTTCAAACTTTTTAAAACTTTCTGGTCCGGCTTTCTCAAGCCAACTTAAAGTTTGTCTCGACAAACTTTTTTATCTAGTTATTATTATTATTCTTCTGAGACTAAAATTATCAACTCTAACTCCTCCTAGAGCTTTAACTCTACAGACTCCAAACTCAGCCCAGATCTTCAGACTGATCTGAAGTTAGTTGCTATATCTTTTCTAACTGATCGGACTTACGGTTTTCATAAAAATGAAGATTAAAAATCATAAAAATCCCATAGACTTACATTGACGGAATGTTCAGATGGGCCAAGACAATTCAAACTCCAACTGTCAAAAATTCAAATCTAAACACACTGAAGCCCATTAGACTCAATCAGACTGCCCTTCTATGTACTATTTCTAACCCATTCAAACTCATTCAAACTCATCTATCTAATATTTCTAATCTATCTATCTATCTATCTATCTATCTATCTATCTATCTATCTATCTATCTATCTATCTGTCTGTTTGTCTGTCTATAATCTGAGCCTATCTATCTATCTATCTATCTATCTATCTATCTATCTATCTATCTATCTATCTATCTATCTATTATCTGACTCTATCTATCTATCTATCTATCTATCTATCTATCTATCTATCTATCTATCTATCTATCTACGATCTATTTCTATCTATCTATCTATCTATCTATCTATCTATCTATCTATCTATCTGACTCTATCTATCTATCTATCTATCTATCTATCTATCTATCTATCTATCTATGATCTGACTCTATCTATCTATCTATCTATCTATCTATCTATCTATCTATCTATCTATCTATCTATCTATGTATCTATCTATCTACGATCTATTTCTGTCTATCTATCTGTCTATCTATCTATCTATCTATCTATTTATCTATCTATCTATCTGCTAGCAACATGCTAGTAACTTGCTAATCATGATAATAACATGCTAATCATGCTAGAAAATGCTATTAACATGCTAGTAACTTGCTAGTCATGCTAACAACATGCTAGTAAAATGCTAATCATGCCAGAAATGTGCTAGCAACATGCTAGTAACTTGCTAATCATGTTAACAACATGCTAATCATCCTAGAAACATGCTAACAACAAGCTAATCATCCTAGAAACATGCTAGTAACTCGCTAATCATGCTAGAAATATGCTAGCAATATGCTAGTAACATGCTAATCATGCTGGTAACATGATAGTAACTTGCTAATCATGTTAAAAACATGCTACTAACACCCAAGCAACCACACGGGGGACCGTAGCAACCACAGGGCAACACCTTAGCAACCCCACCAAGAATCCTAGTAACCGAATAGCAACACCCTAGCAACCGCCGCGGGTTCTGTAGCAACCGCATAGCAACACCTTAGCAACCAACCCGGATACCCTAGCAACCGCATAGCAACCACCCATTGTACCCTAGCAACCACATAGCAACACCCTAGCAACCACCCCAGATACCTTAGCAACCACATAGCAACACCCTAGCAACCAGCCCAAGTAACCTAGCCACCGCATAGCAACACCTTAGCAATCACCCTGGGCACCCTAGCAACCGCATAGCAACACCTTAGCAACCACCCAGAGTACCCTAGCAACCGCATAGCAACACCTTAGCAACCACCCTGGGTACCTTAGCAACCGCATAGCAACACCTCAGCAAACACCCAGAGTACCCTAGCAACCGCATAGCAACACCTTAGCAACCACCCTGAGTACCCTAGCAACCTTATAGAAACACCTTAGCAACCACCCTGGGTACCCTAGCAACCGCATAGCAACACCCTAGCAACCACCCCGGGTACCCTAGCAACAACTTAGTGACCACCCTGAGTACCCTAGCAACCACATAGAAAGACCTTATTAACCACTCCGGGTACCCTAGCAACCGCATAGCAACACCTTAGCAACCACCCTGGGTACCATAGCAACACCCTAGCAACCGCTAAGCAATACCGTAGCAACCACCCTGGACACCCTAGCAACCACATAGCAACACCTTAGCAACCACCCTGAGTAACATAGCATCCGCATAGCAACACCTTAGCAACCGCCTTAGCAACCACCAGAGCTAGCCTAGCAACCATCATAGCAACCACTGTAAGTACCCTAGCAACCACTCTGAGGTCCTTAGAATCTATCTATCTATCTATCTATCTATCTATCTATCTATCTATCTATCTATCTATCTATCTATCTATCTATTATCTGACTCTATCTATCTATCTATCTATCTATCTATTATCTGACTCTATCTATCTATCTATCTATCTATCTATCTATCTATCTATCTATCTATCTATCTATCTATCTATCTATCTATCTATCTATCTATCTATCTATTTATCTATCTCACTGTCTGTCTATCTGTCTGTCCATCTGTCTATAATCTGAGCCTATCTATCTATCAATCTATCTATCTATCTATCTATCTATCTATCTATCTATCTATCTATCTATCTATCTATCTATCTATCTATTATCTGACTCTATCTATCTATCTATCTATCTATCATCTGACTCTATCTATCTATCTATCTATCTATCTATCTATCTATCTATCTATCTATCTATCTATCTATCTATCTATCAAACTTTAAACTTTTAAAACTACGTTAAACTTCAAACTAATTCAGACTGAAAACCGTCAAACTTAAAACTTCCCAAACTTTTCAAACTTAAACTTTTTAAACTTCTTAAACTTTTTTAAACTTTTCAAACTTTTTTAAACTTTCTGGTCCGGCTTTCTCAAGCCAACTTAAAGTTTGTCTCGACAAACTTTTTTATCTAGTTAAGTTGGCTTGAGAAAGCCAACTTACTGAAATCCTATTTAAACTTCTTATTAAGTTGGCTTGAGAAAGCCAACTTACTGAAATCCTATTTAAACTTCTTATTATTATTATTATTATTATTATTATTATTATTATTAAGTTGGCTTGAGAAAGCCAACTTACTGAAATCCTATTTAAACTTCTTATTATTATTATTATTATTATTATTATTATTATTATTATTATTATTCTTCTGAGACTAAATTATCAACTCTAACTCCTCCTAGAGCTTTAACTCTACAGACTCCAAACTCAGCCCAGATCTTCAGACTGATCTGAAGTTAGTTGCTATATCTTTTCTAACTGATCGGACTTACGGTTTTCATAAAAATGAAGATTAAAAATCATAAAAATCCCATAGACTTACATTGACGGAATGTTCAGATGGGCCAAGACAATTCAAACTCCAACTGTCAAAAATTCAAATCTAAACACACTGAAGCCCATTAGACTCAATCAGACTGCCCTTCTATGTACTATTTCTAACCCATTCAAACTCATTCAAACTCATCTATCTAACATTTCTAATCTATCTATCTGTCTATCTATCTATCTATCTATCTATCTATCTATTATCTGACTCTATCTATCTATCTATCTATCTATCTATCTATCTATCATCTGACTCTATCTATCTATCTATCTATCTACGATCTATTTCTATCTATCTATCTATCTATCTATCTATCTATCTATCTATCTATCTATCTATCAATCTATCTGCTAGCAACATGCTAGTAACTTGCTAATCATGCTAGAAAAATGCTATTAACATGCTAGAAACTTGCTAGTCATGCTAACAACATGCTAGTCATCCTAGAAACATGCTAAAAACATGCTAATCATTCTAGAAACATGCTAGTAACTTGCTAATCATGCTAACAACATGCTAGTAACATGCTAATCATGCCAGAAATGTGCTAGCAACATGCTAGTAACTTGCTAATCATGTTAACAACATGCTAATCATCCTAGAAACATGCTAGTAACTCGCTAAACATGCTAGAAATATGCTAGCAACATGCTAGTAACATGCTAATCATGCTGGTAACATGCTAGTAACTTGCTAATCATGTTAAAAACATGCTACTAACACCCAAGCAACCACACGGGGTACCGTAGCAACCACAGAGAAACACCTTAGCAACCAACCCGGGTACCCTAGCAACCGCATAGCAACCACCCAGTGTACCCTAGCAACCACATAGCAACACCCTAGCAACCACCCCAGATACCTTAGCAACCGCATAGCAACACCTTAGCAATCACCCTGGGCACCCTAGCAACCGCATAGCAACACCATAGCAACCACCCAGAGTACCCTAGCAACCGCATAGCAACACCTCAGCAACCACCCAGAGTACCCTAGCAACCGCATAGCAACACCTTAGCAACCACCCTGAGTACCCTAGCAACCGCATAGAAACACCTTATCAACCACCCTGGGTACCCTAGCAACCGCATAGCAACACCCTAGCAACCACCCCGGGTACCCTAGCAACAACTTAATAACCACCCCGAGTACCCTAGCAACCACATAGAAACACCTTAGCACCCACTCCGGGTACCCAAGCAACCGCATAGCAACACCTTAGAAACCACCCTGGGTACCATAGCAACACCCTAGCAACCGCTAAGCAATACCCTAGCAACCGCCTTCGCAACCACCAGAGCTAGCCTAGCAACCATCATAGCAACCACTCTAAGTACCCTAGCAACCACTCTGAGGTCCTTAGAATCTATCTATCTATCTATCTATCTATCTATCTATCTATCTATCTGTCTGTCTATCTATCTATCTATCTATCTATCTATCTATCTATCTATCTGTCTGTCTGTCTGTCTATCTATAATCTGAGCCTATCTATCTATTTATCTATCTATCTATCTATCAAACTTTAAACTTTTAAAACTACGCTAAACTTCAAACTAATTCAGACTGAAAACCGTCAAACTTAAAACTTCCCAAACTTTTCAAACTTAAACTTTTTAAACTTCTTAAACTTTTTTAAACTTTTCAAACTTTTTTAAACTTTTCAAACTTTTTAAAACTTTCTGGTCCGGCTTTCTCAAGCCAACTTAAAGTTTGTCTCGACAAACTTTTTTATCTAGTTATTATTATTATTCTTCTGAGACTAAATTATCAACTCTAACTCCTCCTAGAGCTTTAACTCTACAGACTCCAAACTCAGCCCAGATCTTCAGACTGATCTGAAGTTAGTTGCTATATCTTTTCTAACTGATCGGACTTACGGTTTTCATAAAAATGAAGATTAAAAATCATAAAAATCCCATAGACTTACATTGACGGAATGTTCAGATGGGCCAAGACTATTCAAACTCCAACTGTCAAAAATTCAAATCTAAACACACTGAAGCCCATTAGACTCAATCAGACTGCCCTTCTATGTACTATTTCTAATCCATTCAAACTCATTCAAACTCATCGATCTAATATTTCTTATCTATCTATCTATCTATCTATCTATCTATCTATCTATCTATAATCTGACTCTATCTATCTATCTATCTATCTATCTATCTATCTATAATCTGACTCTATCTATCTATCTATCTATCTATCTATCTATCTATCTATCTATCTATCTATCTATCTACGATCTATTTCTATCTATCTATCTATCTATCTATCTATCTACGATCTATTTCTATCTATCTATCTATCTATCTATCTATCTGCTAGTAACATGCTAGTAACTTGCTAATCATGGTAGAAAAATGCTAGTAACATGCTAGTTACTTGCTAGTCATGCTAACAACATGCTAGTCATCCTAGAAACATGCTAAAAACATGCTAATCATTCTAGAAACATGCTAGTAACTTGCTAATCATGCTAACAACATGGTAGTAACATGCTAATCATGCCAGAAATGTGCTAGCAACATGCTAGTAACTTGCTATTCATGTTAACAACATGCTAATCATCCTAGAAACATGCTAACAACATGCTAATCATCCTAGAAACATGCTAGTAACTTGCTAATCATGCTACAAATATGCTAGCAACATTCTAGTAACATGTTAATCATGCTGGTAACATGCTAATAACTTCCTAATCATGTTAAAAACATGCTACTAACACCCTAGCAACCACACGGGGTACCGTAACAACCACAGGGCAACACCTTAGCAACCACCCCAAGTACCCTAGTAACCGAATAGCAACACCCTAGCAACCGCCCCGGGTATTGTAGCAACCGCATAACAACACCTTAGCAACCAACCTGGGTACCCTAGCAACCACATAGCAACCACCCAGTGTACCCTAGCAACCACATAGCAACACCCTAGCAACCACCCCAGATACCTTAGCAACCACATAGCAACACCCTAGCAACCAGCCCAAGTACCCTAGCAACCGCATAGCAACACCTTAGCAATCACCCTGGGCACCCTAGCAACCGCATAGCAACACCTTAGCAACCACCCAGAGTACCCTTAGCAACCGCATAGCAACACCTTAGCAACCACCCTGGGTACCTTAGCAACCGCATAGCAACACCTCAGCAACCACCCAGAGTACCCTAGCAACCGCATAGCAACACCTTAGAAACCACCCTGAGTACCCTAGCAACCGCATAGAAACACCTTAGCAACCACCCTGGGTACCCTAAAAACCGCATAGCAACACTCTAGCAACCACCCCGGGTACCCTAGCAACAACTTAGTAACCACCTTGAGTACCCTAGCAACCACATAGAAACACCTTAGCAACCACTCCGGGTACCCTAGCAACCGCATAGCAACACCTT